>MU225019.1:881959-897636 GCA_018584345.1 Thuja plicata | reverse complement strand
AACAACAAATTGCATTGATTTAGATTAATCAAAGCATTTTACTATCAGCATATAGATTTAAATCCTTCGTTTAGGTTAGTGTGTAGTCACTGAGCTTGCGATGATCTGAGAGCAAGCTCATACTCCTACCTACTAGGAGGCAATAGGTCGATTCTTTCAGACATGCAGGGTGAATGAATCGATATTCATTCTTGTATGCAGCTGAAAAGCAATGACTATGTTGAAGTGTTCTGCTAAATCAGAGGCCCACATTTAGCATGCACAGTACATACATATGATTAAATTACTTAACGATTACTTTTTCATGATTGAATTAATGTTTATTTGACATAATAATTAATAATTAAACAATCTTGAATTGAGATCATATTGAAAACTTAAAACATTATTAAATATGATGATTTTAATTTTAAGATTTATTTGAAGATTATTTAATTTTGAATGTTTTTGTGCAGGAACTAAACGATGGATTACTATGCACAATACTGAAGATATAACAAGATTAAATATGTTATACGGGAAATGTTTTTCCTAAAACCATTATATGGTTTAATTGTATTTTTAGGGTTAGTTGCCAGGATTAGGTCTTGTGAAAGGGCATGTCTTTTCACATGAAACCTTTGATAAATATATTTATAGTGAAACATTTGTAACAAAAAAGGGATCATCATCATTATCAACATTGAAATATTTTAACCAGTTCATGTTTTCATTCCAAAACCTTATGGGATACTATGGATCAATACATGTGGATCGAGTGATTTTTCAAGCTTAATACAAAATCTTTGTTCAAAATTCATCGGTGATATTTGTTCCTCTATGTTAATTTGAATTTGTTCTTTGGATAAAGTATCTTTACTTTCTTTAAGATATTTGATTTATTATAGTGCAAGATCAAATAGGAATTGTAGAACTATATTTAATTGGTTTCTCATTGTGCATGGCTAAGCGTGCCTTTTTTAATACTGCAGGATTCAATTGGTCTGTCCTCTGAGGATTAAATTTCCATTTGAATAGTTGTATTCCTTTTTAGTTTGTTGTTGTTAATTAATCATTTTCTTGAAGTGATAGATTTATTTTAAATTTGTCTCCAAAGTTATACATTTTAATTCAAAGTGTCACATTGTCGTTAATAGATTGAACTTGAGGAATTTTGGCATTGATCATAAATTAAAGGAATCACACATAGTAATCACATTGAGGATAAGGAATAGGCACTGGTCTTTATTATAAATTTAGTTAAGATTTGTTATCTTTTTGTATCAAAGAAATTCACTACATTATTTTGTTTACAGAATTCATTCAATCATCTAAGAAAGCGTATTATAATTAGGCCTACCATCCTTGGCGATCAAAGCCTAAATTGCAGAGGTTTAAGTTCCTGAGGAATTAAACCTGTTCGTTGGCCATATCAAGCATAATTCCAGTCTGCTATTTTGGGAACCAACAGAAGGATGATACAAAGATGAAGGAAGGTTGGAAAGTAGAGAAAGGGAAGAGGGCTAAGAAGGAAAAGAAGGAAGGAACCTTTGATATAATCCTCTGCTCAAAGACTAAATGTCAAGCATATATAAATACTTACTTTTTTTAATCTTTTAAGAGGTCATAACACTGGGGTGCATTATTCATTTGCATAGGTCATTCCTTGTTTCTTTCCACCCTTGGTTAATGTTAGGCTTACCATCTTAGTTTAATAATAAAATACATCATTTATCAATAAAAAATCAAAAGTAAATAAAATTAATTATAAAAATTAAGTAAATAATATGAATTAAATAAATAACTAAAATAATTAAAATAATTTAAAAAATAATAATGGGGGAAAAGATTCACACTATGTTAACTATGACATGGCAGCCCTAACATCGTGTCATTAACTCTTGAAGAAGCAAGGCATTACATTAAAATAGAGTAGTAATTGACAGTGAATGTTAAAAACAAAGCTACATCTTCCAACAACATTTGTGATGGAGCCACTTAGTAGAGAAATTCCGTGATGCGATTCATGTGGGAATTTGCATGAAGAGATGCTTCCTTGAAACTATAGAATATCTCTCCCCTTGGACACATCAGAAAATCAACTTCCAGCCAGAATTGATGACTTCCAGCTTGACGCCATGTTCATCTGCCACACGTCAGTGATCTGCAGAGCCATTCACCGGGTGATTGGATAATGCATACTCACTCCATGAATAAAACAATTTCTCTTCCACTTGCAAGTTGTATCAATTTTTCTTTCAAACGTAATGGATCTCCTCCAATCTGTGGAATTTCTATTTCTGATAGCCAAAAAAGTAGTCCTCCCGAAATTCATCTCTGATAATCGGCTTTTGTTAGCAACCCATAAATACAATTTGTGGTCTAGGTCGGCTCTAGTAGGAGGGTTTTTTTCCCACCACCAATTACTTTCCAAGCATGAATGTATGGTTTCATTTGATAGCATCAAGCAAACCCTAGAAAAATAGAGCTTTTGTTCTATGAAGAACACTATGCAGCTTGTGTCTTCGACTTTGGATAAGGAATTGGAAGAAAATGTCAAACGTATAGTCTTCGCATTGCTTGACATCCTTGAGTCCCCAAATTTTTCCCTTCGGACCCTCAACCTGGCAATGAACCAAGCCCCAAACCTAATAGCTAATGTAATCACATACTCTGTCCCAGACCTCAATTTGCCATCTGTTTAGGGTATTCTTCCAAATGTTGGTTTGGTCGTGATGGGAACTATGCAGCACCAGAATGTGGATGACAATGTCAATTGGGTTACCCAAATCCCCATTGCTCCTCCTACAAGGTGGGTCAGCGCTAGGTTTGACAATGCAGCTCTTCATCAAGAGACACCTGATGCCATGGAAGAATAGATCAGTACTGCTAGACTGGGGTTACATTTTTAAAATTTTGACATATACTCGAATTATAGTCATTTTGTAATTTTGAATAATTTTGACAAATACTCGAATTTCAGTCATTCTGTTAATCCTTTCTTTGGATACTAGATTATTATATGTCGAATCAATGATACTCACTCCTCAAAGGATTAATCTCCTCCCAATTGTAATAGGCTAGTATCAACCAATTGTAAACTCTTTTGTATGTGGTGATGACACTGGGTTTTCTTCCTGATTCTTTCCCAGTTGAGCCATTGAATCAGGTATTATAATAAATATATTTAGTGGCCAGCCCACTTTTGTTTTTAAAAAAAATAAAATTAATTAATGTAATTTAAAATTGATATCTCTAATGATTTTAAGATATTTATATATAATATTATCACACTAAAATATCTATTAATTCTTTCTAAAGATTTGTTAAGAGTTTATTAGTTAGATAAAGATGTAATTTTTGGGGAGCAAAAAGCTATATTTAATAGAAGAGGGTCACATATATTTTTATCATGGGTGTTATTTAGAAATTTTAATATTCTTACAATTTGGTCATCTCACGAGTTTAAAATTAGTAATTAATGTTAAAAATAAATTAACTTGTTTTAAGAAACTTGTGGCTAATACTAAAAATAAATGCTTTTTAATTAAAAATGGATATTTTCTAATAATGTAATGTAAAGAAATGTCATAATTTATAGTTTTTTTTTAATCTCATCTCATAGACTACTATTAAAAATTTTAAAGCCAAAAACTAATATAGATATCTAAAAAGCATTTGGATATATAGTTTGGACCTAGTTTATCTACATTTTGTTAGTTTATGAACACTTTACAATCAATTTCTAACCAAACAACCAAATTAAATGAAAACATAAAAAAAGATGCACACAATAATTAGAGGAAAGGTATTTGGAGAAATCTCCATGGTTATCATTTTATATTATTTTGAGTAATTGATTTTTAGGATATATAATTTGTAAGAGTACTTAGTCTAAATTGCATTAATTTCGTATCAATATTTGTGACATCAACATTAATGTAAATCTCATAATGCTTAGGAAGAATTTAGAAAATATAAACAAGGCCTAAATGTCATCATTGGAATCACTAATAGCATTGTGAATACAGTTGTTATGGGAGTTGTACCAACAAGTTCAAAGATTATAAAATAGCTTAATAAATAGGACATGAAGGTTAGGAAAGTTAAGGATGAGGGAAGCAATGAAAAAAGGAGGATAAATAAAGAGGCTTGGAAGGAATCCTTTAAATCCCATATAGTTAAATAGAAACTCATTATATGATAAGTCCCTTCTTGGTGTTCCTTCTTTTGCTGCTCTATTTTAGTTTTATTGATATTTTTTTGGTAGTGCCAATTGGATTTTAAAAATTGTTCTCTTGTTTTTATAATAGTTTAAGTAAATATATTTTAAATTTAAGCTTTTCCATATAGCTACTTGTGAGGCGTGCTTGGATCATTGTTTTATGTTAATCATTTTGTTGTTTACTCGTAGTGAGCTCACTATTTATGAATTGTTTTTCCTTTATATCTTGGGATTAAGACCTTTCCCTATTTAATAAAAAATATTCATGCAAATCTCACAAAATGAATGGTAGACAATTAAGGGCCTCAATCTCTCAATGAGGGTCAATTAATTTTTTTATTTCTCAAAAATAACATTTAAATTTTACTATAAATGTTGAATAAATTTAGATGGAAATTCAAAATAATTTCAAATACATCTATAAAATCATACTGTAAATTAGAGTGTGTGTGTGTGTGTGTCAATATATGCACCTCAAAAAATTATTAAAATATACGTCGCAACAAAAAATTGTCTTTGGGGATTTTTCTTGCTCTTTGATGTAAGAGCATCCTACTGCCTATAAGAAAATACGAGCATCAAAAAAGGTGTGGACATCTACCCAATCATAGGGTGTGCATGGGAGATATAATTAAGAGAGAAGTTGTAGCGATTTTTTTTAGGGAGGCATTAAATCATTTATGCTCATTATCTTAAAAGAAACAAATTTATTGACAAGAGAGTGTACAATGATGGAGAGGACTGGTATAAGAAATGAAGGGATAGAGGGAGGCATTAAAAAATAGATTTGATACCCATCTTATTTAAAAATAACATTTTTCAAAGAGAGGGGGCCAATGTGGCTAGAGGGGCCCATAAGGCATTAAGATATTGCTCGAGATAGATTATTAAAGAGGGGCTACAAAGGATTTTGAGAAGGTGGTTGAAGGGATTTTAGCAAGGGAGCGTAAAAAAAATAAAAAAAGGGTGTGGGGGTAGAGATATGAGGAACATAGGTGTGGGTGGGATAGAGTTCAAAGCTGTGCAAAGAGAGTATGAAAAAAATTATTTGAAGAAAAATAGAGCAATGTTGAAGCCAAATAAATGAGTACAAGACCATATCGGAAGAGGTCATGAATGGCCATGAATTTTATTTGTAATTTTTTTTGCATGTATTGAATGGAATGTATAAAATTAATTTGAGTCTTTTTTGTTTCTATTTTATTTTTGTTATTGATATTTGAATTTTTTTTATGAGATTGTGCATGAGGAAAAATTTCATATTACATCACTGGTATGAGTACTAGAAGATTGAGTGTGAAAGAATATTCATCAGAGGGAGGAATCTTGGCACTAGGACCTAAGGATAGAGTTGTGAGGAGAAGTTCCTGAACATGTAAATAGATTCCTAGGCATGAGGTAGATTGCATTAGATTTCTCAAAGTGGGTTGAATAAAGTTTATCTTTTGTGTACAAGAAGAGAGGTAGTTTGTAACTGAGATAATGAATTTGGAAGTGGAGGTTTAATCACCGATTTGAGGTAGGTTCACACTACGAAAAATATAAATATGGTGTATGAAAATAGAAGAGAAAGAGAATATCAAAGAAAATTAAGTATACACTAATGCACAATGAAGGGAATAAATGTGGGACCCAAAGTTATGCTTTTGGTCTTGGAAGAAAGAAAAAACTTCCGTATAGATCATAAATAGATAATAAAGATAAGAAAAATAGCATGTATGATTGATGAGATAGAAGAAATGATGAAAAGGAATTTTGGAATTTCAATTGAAAGACATAGTGAAGTTGGAAAAAAAAGGGAAGAATATTGGGAAAAATAATAAGATTTTACATATGAGAGAGATGACACATAATGGGTTGAATAAGCTCATGAACAAAGTGGCCATATTGAATGGGCTGATTAAAATAAAAATAAAATTTTAGAGTTTGGTTTAGAGGAATTTGAAGAGGAAAGTGAGAGTTATCTTGAAGTGGGAACAACATTGAGTGTTTCCAATTTGAGTAGTGCAACCAAGAGTTATAATGATACTTTATTTGGTTATAAGTTTGAAGATAAAAATGTGAAAATGAAGAAATTCATGAAGAAGGTAATTGCATAGAAGGCATGGCATTTTTTTTCTATAAGACAGAAAGATACTTAATATGTGGAAGCTAAGATGATGCACTTTGAGGGTCCCTTGTTTAATGAGAAGATTAATGAAGAAAAGGATGTTGTCTTGAAAGAGGAGATTAAATGAATCAATAACAAGAAGGAAGATATTGTATGTCAAAGAAGTGATCGAATTACATATCTTGTTGAAGGCATGATAGAAGAGAAAAGAGTTGAAGTTGTAGAAGAGGTTAACCAAGGACTTGATGAAGAAGACCCATTGCTGGGAGAAGAGATTGCTTCAAGTGAAGACAATGTAATTGAAGATGACTTACCCGAGGAAGTTGCATTCACAGTGAGAGGTGATGAAGAAGATGTTGTAGCAGAAAAGGTATTTTTTTATAAATTTGGTAATAAAGAGTTTGAGATGGATTTGTGTGTTGAAGCGTGCTAGAAAGAGAATGGAATAGTGACAAGTTTGAATACAAATTTTGCATATTTGTTTCTGGAAGTTGTGAAATATTGTGTAGGTGAAACTTGCAGGAGGTGGTCAATTTATGGTTGATTGAAATCCACTAAAGAGGGGAAGAGTAAAGAGGATATTTAGTGGAGGAAGTTGGAAAAAGGTGGGTTGGGTCCTATGCAAGAGGAAAAGAGAGGAGAGAACCATTGGAAAATATAGACAACACATGATGTATACAAATCCAAGAGACCAATGAAAAGTGGTTAGCAGAGTTATAGGATGAAGAGGATGGTTGTTGGGACAAGATGTTGGAAGAAGAGAAAAATGAAATAATTGATGTAAAATTGTCACAGTGGTGGAGTTTGTTGTATGTTGTGTGCAATTTCAAGGTTTGATTCTATCACTCAGCTCCACTTTTGTGAGCCTATTCTCACAAAATTTCTACTTGGTGCATTTGATGTGGGACCATCCTACCACCTATACCAAAATAGGAGCATAAAAATAGGGTGTGAACATCTACCCCATGATAGGGGTGTGCATGAGACTGGTAATTAAGAGAGAAGTTGTAATTGTAATTTTAGGGAGGCATTAAAACATTTATGCTCATTGTCTTAAAAAGAAACAAATTTATTGACAAGAGAAAGTACATTGATGGAGAGGAGTGGTGTAATAAGTGTAGGGATAGAGGGAGGCATTAAATAATGGAGTTGATACCCATCTTATTACAAAATTATATTTTGAACATGAGCAGAGGAGCACAATCAGGCATTAAAATATTATCCAAGATGGAGAATTAAAGAGGGGATGTGGAGGAGTTTGATGAGGAGGTTGAGGAGGCTACATGGATTTTTAGGGAGGAAACGTAGACAAAGATTAAAAAAAAAGGGTGTGGCGGCAGAGATGTGAGAAAAAAAGATATATGTGGGATAGAATTTAGAGTTTTGCAAAGAGAGTATGAAAAAGAAAACTGAAGAAAAAGAAAGCAATATTGAAGAAAAATAAATTAATAGAAAATTAGATAGGAAGAGGTCATGAGTGGCCATAAATTTTATTTGTAAATTTTTTTGCATGTATTGAATGAAATGAAGAAAATTAATTTGAGTCTTGTTTCTGGCTAATTTGTTTCTATGATTGACATTTGAATTTCTATTAAGATATTGTGCATGTGGATAACTTTCATATTGAATCACTCTTGGCCTATGAAGTCGAATTGGACCCTAGATAACTCCCCTCAAAAGACAAAAAAACCAAGCCCTTGAGCCCACTTTCCCTCATAATGGCACAACCATGACCTCTTCCACTAAAATTTTCCCCCCTCCTTATTCCCTTGATCCATCCTGTAAGGACACTTTTCTTGGTTACCCTCTCATTATGGAGAAAATTGATAGTTTGTTTGTTCTCTACCATAACCAAAATGCTAGCATTAAGTGGTTGTTGGTGCAACTACATAAAACAAAGAAGAAAATTAATAGGCTTCAACCCATAGTGGAAGTGGATGCTAGAGTAGGGGACTGGTCTTAGGATGTGAAAGATGCCAGAACTTAAGAAGTGATAGATGAGCACTCTATAAGACTAGATAGTTGGGAATTTATTGAGGAGAAGGTTAGGGAACTCTATGAGTTGATCCCTTCAAAATAAAAAAAGAAAATATTAAAAACAATTATGATCAGAGTAATAGGAAGCTAAAAGAAATGATCAACTTGAGCAAGGAAATGATGGATAAGACTTTGGGTTCTCTCCAAATTATGTAGGAGGAGCTTGAACATAGATAGGCCAAATTGAAGAGGAAATAAATGGAAGCAACAAAAGAAATGGAAGGTCCTTCTACTTTGGCTTCAACACAATGTACTTAGAAGAAAGGCTCCTTATTGAATATGCTGAAGGAATTAAATCAAGAATTGAAGGAGGTTAAGGCCCCTTCTTCTTAGTCTTTAGACTTACATGTTTTTTGGATTTTTGTGGGTACCTTTTTTTTTTTGTCTTTTCTAGTTCTTTGGTCGAGCGAGTTGTTGGTTTTTTTGCTGGTTGAATTTGTTCCTTCTGAGTTTACTTTTGGTCTATTATTTGGCTTAATGTAAGGGTTTCAGCCTCCTGTTGATTGACTTAATTAGATCAAAAACTTCTCTCATGAAAAATATTAAATAAATTGATCTAATATTATTAATATTTATAAAATTTAACATACTATTATTATAATACATATTATTTAAATATAAAAATATAATATATTATTTGGATGAAGATTTATAATACTTGCAATTATCTCTATAAAAGTATATTAGGAAAGAAGAATAAGAAAGAAAATCTATTTGATCTTTCTATTCTTAAAAGTAGGCTAAAATCTTATGGAGTTTTGGTATTAAAATTATTAAGATGAGGAAAAAAAGAATATTTTAAGTTGCCCTTATAGTCTAAAATGGAATTAAATTAAATTTGATGGAGTAAAGAGAAATAATTTGATATCTATCGAGAGCTATACTAATAAACTATTTTTTTTTGGTTTTAATTAGGATAATATTACTGATAAGGAAGGGTTGTTATTAGAGTTGAAAATGGAATTGTTGACAAACACTCAATATTGTCACATCCCATCGTAGACCATTTCTAGGTAGAAATAATCAAATGAATAAAATTAAAATGTTATTTGTGAAGGAAAGGAAGGTAGTTTGTAGTGATAGTAATATTTATGGTGTAGTTAAGGACACCACATGAAGGTATGTGTGTCCTTCATCCATTAAAAACCTTTGATACCTTCAACCTGATTTATTTGGAAAATAAAAATAAGTACTCTCTAATTTTTTTTTGGTTTACTCCATGTCTATGCAAGAATGTGGAGCTCCATCAAAGAATGAAAAGGAAAAGCTTTATCTTTAAGTGAAAACTATTAAGATATAAGATTGTCAAGAATGTGTGAAATGTTCTAGAGAGAGAATTTTCTAGAAGAGAGAAACAATTAGAACTTGTCTAGAATTTGTCCAAGAACAAGAACATTCTACTTTTAGAATTATCTATAATTGTGGAAGCTTCTAAGCTTAGTTATAAATATGAAGTTACTCATAGTAAGAAGCAATGCAATGCAATGTAATATGAAGTGATTGTATTCTCTTGGCTTGGATATAATAAAAGAAAGCTCTCATCATTATTTCTTTCTGATTTAGTACTCCATTTTTCTTTATTCATTGTTGTTATTTCAGTTTATAGTTAGATTTTGGATTTGTTTTTTACATGGTATCAGAGCCAGGTTGATTTAGAGATTCTAACAGGGCTGTAGGGCTGGAGTATTGTTGGATTGATATTAATGCAAGGTATGGTATGGGATGGTGTGGGGAGAAAGGAGAAAGAAATATGTTCTCATTGGATATTGTGATTAAGAAGTGAGTGCCTTGGAACAAGTCATAGATTTCTATCAAAGAAAAAAAAAGATCTCAGATATGCATGAGAGGAAGGGGCATGGAGGGAAGGCAAATTGGAGACAACTTTTGAGAAGTTATAAAATCATTAATTGGAATTAGAGGGGTAGATTTTGGAAAAAATATAATTCTTAAAGGAATATAAATTGTGAAGAAAATAATTAATAAAATTATAAAGAATTGTAGATAAGCAATTAAGACATGGAATATCAGATCTACGTGGTTTATCAAATTGACTACATCCACGTGGAGGAGAGCACGAGAAATCTCTATTATGAAGATATCTCTTTGTTTACATATACCATAATGAGCATACTTTAACTATGTAATACATAATTACATTATCAACTGTATCTCTATCAAGTAACATTTTATTTAATGTTTCAGGAAAAAAGACATCAAAAGTATTGTGGGACAAATTGTTTGATAGGTATGAAATGACTTCCACTTTAAAGTTTTCCTCAGGAAGAAGAAATATAATTTGGAGATGAACGAAAGAGGAAACCTGTTCAATTATTCAAATGCATTCAATAGAATACTCAGCCAATTGATTTCCAAAAGCATAAATTTGGATGCCGAAATCAAAGTCATTTTGTTGTCATGTTATCTACCAGATAACTGGGAAGTTGACGGTTTCTCTAGCCTCTTTATCTAATTTCTCACTCCTCATCAACCATGGAATTTTACTTCTTGGCTTTTCCTTTCCACACATGTAAGAGATCTCCTTTAATAAACGGCAATTCCATCTGCATCTTCCACAATCTAAAATTCCATCCTCAATTTTTTTCAATTCTTCATTTATAAGCTTCTTCCATCTTTACAATTTTTTTTAAGAAATTTCCAATCAGCTTCATCACTGAACTCTGATATCAAGTGTTGAATGTGAAATGCAAATAAAACAGTTAGCAAAATAAAAAATAAAAAATTAAAGACACAAACAATACGGAAACACCAGATTTACGTAGTTCACCAAATTGACTACATCACTAAAGAATAAGAAAAAACTCTATTATTTATTTACATTTAAGCAATGACCATACTTCAACCATGTAATACATAATCACATTATCCACAATATTTTATATAACTCTTGAATAGATGAATGCCAACAGTCACCTAATGAAGACTTAATAATCTGCCTGTTCTTGACAGTCCAATAGATTCTAGGTTCGTTGTAAAAGTTTGAAAAAATGGGAATGTATTCAGTACATATTACAAAGCTCTCTTTTCAAAGCAGCAGATCTTATCAATAAAATCAAATAACTCAAGATCAATCGTATCCATTGAGAAGAAAATTAGCTAGCTGATTGGGTTGCTATTTAGTATTGAGAAAGTCTTTCGTGCTCTACGGATCATGGGTAACATTTAATTATTTTTCTTTTTTCTTTTGGTGAACTTCATCAGATTTCCTACAAAGATTTGTTTTCTTAATGACGGTGGAATTCTTATGTTGGGAGATTTACTGAAGAATTTCTCAGTTGCATAGAGGTAGTAGTTGTCATTTTGGCAGTTTCTTTTCCTTAAGATACATTTTGAGAAGGTCTCGAGCTCTTTCGTTTATCTGGAATATGCGTGGCATTTTTGTAGTAACTGATTGTATCATTGTGCTGTATAAACACAGCAATTTGTTTATCGCTTTCTAACAGCGACTACGTGCATTGTTTTGCCTCTCAGCTTTCATGGGACCGGCTTTGCCTTCTAGTGGTTGAACTCTTATTTTTCTGTCTTCGTCTTTTCTTATTTGGGCTGCTCGGCTTTTTTTTCAGAAGTTTTCTTGTGTTAATGTTTAACTTTTATGTTAAGGATCTCTTCATGGCTCCTCATCATAATAATCTTACATCACCTATTGATGACTTAATAGAGCACCTGGAAATTCTACTTGTTCACATTTGTTCTGCAGATGACCAGAGAGATCAGATTATGAATAATCAAATGGAGACTTGGATTTGCAACTAGAAGAAATCTTTACTCACTCATCCAATACCTCTGCACTCCTTTCAACCGCATACAGGCGCATCTTCTACAAAGGAGTCTTCATTCATTAAATTCTAATATTAGAAAGGAGAATGAGACCTTGAACCCTAAATTCTCCCCATCGTGCCCTTTCCCTTTAAGCCATTAGAATAATTTATTTATTCATCCTAGTTTTCGTCATATTGTATCTTTGTGTGTGGTGTAATACACCATTTTAAAAAAAGTGTATCTATTTTTCAAATCATAAATCTATAAGTAATTTTGCCATTTGAAAGAATTATTGATCACGATTCTAAAATAAATGAATCGTGTTTACAATATTGTTTTTTTTAAGGCGTAAGTCTGAACTTCAATTAGAATATATAGGATTACATATATAGAGAAGTATTAGTGCTGCTGGACCGGAGAAAGCTCAGAGAGAAGAGATGAGCATTTACCAAAATGAAACTGATTGGGCTACCAGTAGAGCCAATGGAGTCATGGCAGGATATGAAACCAAAATTACAAAGATAACAGATTTACAAAGAATCAAGAGAAAGAAGCGAAAAGAGAGAGAAACCTTACAGAACAAGAAGGAATCTCTTTAACATGGGTAATCGTTTTCCTTTAACAATGTGTGGAAGCAAGCCAATGTCCTTGGCAAAACAATGCTTTGCTGGTACAAAACTCTGATTTCCTAATTGCCCTCATGAGAATGCAAATATCTGATTGTCATTGATTTGATGCTTCATTAAGGAATGTTTCTACTTCAATAGTTAGTGTTCCATTAAGGGATGTTGTTTCTACAACAGATAAAGTGAGAGCATCACTTATATTTTAGACATCTAGAGCAGAGATAACAACTAAGGAAGTTGAGTGACTATGAACAACCATGTTCTCTATGACATCCAAACACTGTACAATAAGAAGGGAAACTGCAGATGACGCAGAAACATTTGTCTTGCTCTCTGAATCTTCTTTGAAATTTGGAACTGTTAAGACTACAAGTGTTGTTGCCAATCCTACAACAAAAGAGCCTGCGATATTTGCTTGTTATAGATGCATGCAATATGAAGCCTAAACTCCACTATTTTATTATCTGTGAGAACTTTGATCCAATTTTTGATTGATGATGCTTATAACAGAGTTTTCAAGTAGGTCATGTACTTTGGAAATAGTTTTACTGATTTGATCAAATCTCAATTCTGCAACGAGAATCTCTCTTGGGGGTAGGTGGTCAAAGATCATATGGTGGATTGCAATCTTCGCTTGAAGTAAACCGTAGGCTGGATGAAGATGTGAATGAAAACGGACTCACTGCCATTGCCCGACTCTATACTTGTGAAAATGGTGACAAGTCTTGCATGACCACAAATGAGAAACTTCTCCATGAACATGAAAGAACAACTATGACTTCAAAACTGACAAACGCTAAGGATGTAACAAGCAAATGGAAGCCTGTGCATTGTGATGAACTTGTCAACCAATCTGCCCCACATAATCAAAAGAGAAGAATATTAAAAACTTAAAAAGAGCTTATCCTACAAATAGAGCCTATCCCATTTGTCATATATAATTTTTGTTTTGTTATTGCTGGGTTCGCGAAATTGTCAGCTAATTCATTGGCTTCTCTATAGTAGTGAAACACCTCAAATTTATTAAAAAAAAACTAATAATAAAAGGGATGCCAATTTGGAGTAGAGAGAGGAAAAGGGGCCCTAATGAGCACCATTCAATCTCCTTCAATGCAGATGTTGTGGGCTCCACGTTTAGTTGCCAACGAAAGTCCCAAGATGAGTGCTAAGAACTCAGCTACATTTTTTAAAGCATGATGAACTAGGGGATTGACTATGGGTATCTCTCCTAATAAGAAATCTCTTGGTTTTGGTCACTTCATGCTGAACTTTTAGGACACTTTGTATAGGGATGTCCTAGGTGTAAATGGGTGGCATAAATATTCTGGCCCACTTGAGTCATGTGAGGGTGCATGATTTGATCCTTCTTCTCCTTGCTATGATGCTTTTGCTATCCTACCATTTAGTGTGTGCCAATCGATCTCCACTCTCGAGGTTTCTTTGGATAAATTTTATTATGAAAGATAAGTTTATTTGTAGGACTATGCTCTCGTATATAGATTTATGAAGATTTGACCAAATTTATTTGATCTCCATGTATGGATTAGTGTAAATTGGAAAGAATATATGAATGATTAAATTTGTATAATTTATCTTAGTAGAAAAGGTTTCTTCATCCTAAAATATGAATAATTAGAGGATGAAGAATTAATGCTTACGGATTTATTGTGTTTGAAGTCATGGTTTCATTCCTTCCACCTACAAACTAAGACCTCTTCTACATTTTTATGGGTGAGGTGGCTTTATCTCTCTCTCTCTCTACAATTTTGAGGAATTGATTTTTTTAATGCTATAGGTAATAGTCTGAGTAAGTATCATAGCATTTTAAAGGATATTATTAATTATGAGAACTCATCCTATGAGTGCTTATGTGTTAAAATGGATAGATCAAATGGTCATTCAACTGAATTTTACTGGAGTTATGAAATAGGAGTCGATGTCAACCTATAAACTATGAAAAGATCAATTTTAGGTGTAGGAAATATTATTCTACAAGCCATACTGCCTCATAATACACTCAATGACTTGCTATTAGGAAGAGCAATATGTCGCCTAATAGCTAGCCCATGTGATGGGATAGGGTGGAGCCCCAACATTACACCATTCTTCATCTAAGAAGGCTATTTCTACTACTTCTAGTTTTCTTCAAAGATAGGAAACTCCCTCATGCCTCCCCCCTCAAGTGGTTGTGAATGAGAACTCACATGAGTTTGTGTTGGATAACATGCCTTGCAGTGTCTCCTCAAATGTTTCTCCACTTTCTCCTACATCAATTTCTACTACAACCAATAATAGTTATAGTACTTGAGAAAAGAAATTAGTGAAAGATTGTATCTTTCCCTCGAATTGAGCAAGAATGGACAAAGGTGAAATTAAAGAGAATGCTACCATCAAAACCAAAGTACCCAATCACTTTGAGGTCCTAAAAAATTAGAAAATATGGATATGTAATTTTTTGGCACCTCTAAAATGGGGTTAACATAGTGTTTGTTTGTTAAATTTATTATATAGGAGCTTCCCCCTTAAGTAGTGCTTACCAAAAACATAAAACTACATGGATTTACCTTTTAGACACGACGACTTAAAATCTTGTTGTTTCAATTTCATTATATATTTCTTACATTTAAGGTTGAGTTTACTTTAATGTTATTATTATAACAATGGATTACATGTAAAAGGATTCAATTTATTTGAATATAACGCTTTCTTTTATGGTCATCATCCTATTCCACTTAAAAATAATTAATTCTTTAGACAAAACATTTGTATGAGTACCTCCTCAAAATCCTGTATAATTTGGGCTTTAATGAAAAGGTTATCCAAATTATAAAAGAATGTACTCAAACTGTTAGTTTTTCTATCTTAACTAATGGTTCCCCGGGTAGACACTTTACCCCTGAGAAAGGTCTAAGACAGGGAGACC
>MU225019.1:846130-878518 GCA_018584345.1 Thuja plicata | reverse complement strand
GAGTGTAAGCCTAAAAAATAGAAAATAACTGAAACCCTGGTTAATCTTGAAGTGGACCTAAGCGGGACTGGCCGGAGGTGATCTAACAGGATTGCTAAAGAGCAATGTAAACTCAAGATGCTGGAGATGGCCTCCAAAGAGCTCTCCCCATCTGAAAATGCCTCCCATTCTACTGATTCTAGAAAGATTTCTTCGGAAGGCTATATGAGCCCGACTGCTAATACCCCCCTGACCAACCCTAAGAGAGCTCTGAGCCCTACCCCACCCTAAAGTCCCAAATGTGACCCCTAGGATAAACCCCTCTCACCGGTTTTGGAGGAGAAAAGTAATTTTGTTGGCACCCTTAAGAGTAAGTTTGTGAAGATTGACATGGAAATAGCGGAGATCAAAAAAGGAATGCAGGACCTGATGGACCTCTACAGGAGGACCCACAAATTTGCCCTGAAAGTGATGCATGCCTCAGCATTAACCCTTTGCAATGTGCAGGAGAAGCTGTCTGACGGCAATCTGGAAGCAAATGCTGATAACAGAGAACTATTTCTGTTCCTCCAGGAGGAGTGGGTGAGATCCCTGCTGTCCAAGCAGCTGGGAGGGAAGAATTAGCTCTTTGGTCCATGGTGTGGTATTTTTTTGATGGGCTGGTCCCTCGGTTCCCCTGCTCTATTTTGAGGGGTATTGTTAAGTTTAGAATTAGTATGTGGACAAGCCCTGCCTGGCTCCATAACAATATTTTTGATGTTGATGTTGATAATAGCTACTTTGGTTATATCTTTTTAAGCAGAACTGATACTTTTGTTTTTGATAGAGGAAAAACTTTAAATTCCTGTGCTAACAGTCAAATCTGCTACAAGCTTAGGCTAGTGCCATTAACATGCTGTTAATGTGCTTCTAGTCCCCTGTTCCACGGGCCAGCGCCCTCTTGATGCTTTTATCTATCAAAAACATTTGTATGAGTACTAAGTCATAGTTGAATTGATTTCACATCAATCTCAGGGAGATCAAATTTCATGTATTTGTATTCTATATGGTTTTAATCTTTGTGCATCAATAATAGGAGTTTAATACTATGAAGAAATTTAATGATCTACCTATTCTACATTAAGAACCAATGGTGATTTTTAACAACAACCCATTTTATAAAAATGTAGAAAAACTAGCAAGAATTTTGTTTTATGTCAATGATAATAGAGGACAAAATCACATAATTCAAACTAATCTATAATGGTGGTCTAGCTCCAAGCCTAGACAAAAAGGATCAATCTATCTATGTAGTGCAAATGATCAAACATTGTGTTGTCATAATCTCTTGATCACTATACCAAAATTAGACCCTTATTTCTAGTATTTAGTCATGTTATCTTAGATTGTTAAACAATTCAATATTTTACATTCTACTAGAAAATATTCAAGCTCATTATCCCTTCTTAGCTATTTTATTTTCAATCTTAGTTTACTTAGATTTCCAAAATTATTTTACTCAACTCATTGGATCTTGGTTTATTTTTATTAGGCTAGAATATATATCTCTTATTATTGAGCGTATAGATTTTTCATATATTTTATTGAAATCATAATTTCCAACCTCTCCAATTTTATGTTTCCAACTCATCATTAAATCTATGTAATAATTGTAAGGAATTAAGTTCTACCTCACTAAAAACATGATAATATATCTCACTTTTTGTAAGCTTGAGACTATTAAAAAATAGTTTATAAAAATCCATTTATTTGATCAATTAGAATAAATAAATTACAAGTGATTTTTTTTTTTTACAAAAATGAAAAATCCATTATACTTTTCATTATTATTATAATTGCTTCAAAGAGGCTCCAGGGGGAAAGAATCATGAAGAAAACCCCCCTTCTTAGCCAAAAAAGTACGTATTACATACAAAAGACTATCAACATTGATAGTCGGAGAAACTGAGAATTAAGATGA
Source organism: Thuja plicata (assembly GCA_018584345.1). Lineage (NCBI taxonomy): Eukaryota > Viridiplantae > Streptophyta > Pinopsida > Cupressales > Cupressaceae > Thuja > Thuja plicata. The sequence continues at coordinate 876,579 of MU225019.1, read as the reverse complement.
CACAAAAATGGACCCATGCCAAGACCAGATTCCCACAAGATTTAACACAACTATAGAGTAAGCCTAAGCCCAAGGAAACACATACATTTGCCCAACCCTATCAGACAACATACATAACCAAAAAATATTCTAGCACCCACCAAAAAGTACAGTGTTGGAAGAAAACCTCCAAAATGTCTGAGGACCCTTCGCATATTAGCCCCTCCATTTTACTTTCTAACAACAGTTGCACAAGCACCTACATCTAGACTATTGGTCCCCCAGAGATGTATCTGACTCAGAGGAAACCTCTACCCTTAGAGAAGAAGAAGTTGCAATCTCGTCAACCCCCACAAATGCTACACGAGTAGAAATGTTGTCAAACTGACTGTATGCGTCCCCGCCACCAAGCTTGGGAGTGTTGGATTTTCAGAATTAAATCTGATTGCTTGAGCCTCTTTTGTTGACTTTTAATTCTCCCATGTTTTTCTGATAAGAGTAAATTAGATTTTATGAAGACTTTGAGAAGATATTTTCAAATCTGATTTTATGTGGACTTTGAAAGATAAGTTCAAATCTGATTTCTTATTTGGACAACAATTTCATTATAAAGAAAAGAATGTCTTTATTCTTTCAACAATAGAAGGAAAGACTTGTAAGAAACTTATTTGCAGTAGCAGCAAATTAGTTTATTTTGTAAGTTCTTTGTTTTATCAGAGACTTGGTTTTACAACAACAGTTGTAATATTTATTGTCTTGTTGAGCAGTGATTGCTTTAGACATTTTGTAAGAGCTTTGAGAAGCTCAAAGTATTTTGTATGTAGCCCCCGATAGCTGTAAGTTTATTTTATTATAGAATTTCATTTTTAGATTAATAGAAGCAAGAGAAGCTTGCATATCTTCAATTCTATTCATGTTTATGCTCTGCCCTATTTTGGGGATTTTAATTAATTGTTGAATACAAAGAATTTTGTGTGAGTAATTTCAAGAATATAGAGTGACTCTATATTCTCTACATGGTATCAGAGTTGATTGGCCCTCAATCCTTGTGAGTTTGGGCATTTTTTTTTTCTGGGTATTTGTTTATCTTGCATAGGAGACATGGATGGGGATGTCGGAAAGAGCTGGCAGCAGCCACCATCCTTTAATGGACAAAATTATGATTTTTGGACAAAGAAGATGAAGACCGTAATGGTTGCAAATGATTTGTGGGAGCTTATGGTCAATGGATTTGTGGATATAACTAACCCAGCTCTGTTTTCTTCCCTCACAAACAATCAGAAGACTTAATTGAAGGAGTCAAGGAGGAAAGATGCAAAAGCTTTGAGCTTGATTGAAACTGCCTTAATAGAGGCAATCTTTCCTAGAATAGCATCAATTGATTATTCCAAAGAAGCTTGGGATATCCTTCACACAAGTTTTAAAGGGACTGAAAAATTTTGCGTGGTGAAGCTCCAAATGCTTTGAAGATAATTTGAGACTTTTCTCATGAAGGACAATAAGTCCATTTCAGATTTTAGCTCAAGACTCTCTGGTTTGATAAACCACTTGAGAACCAATGGAGAAACCATGAAGGAGCAAAGAATAGTAGAGAAATTTTTGAGAAGTCTTCCCTCAAAATTTGATACTCTAGTTATTGCCATTGAAGAGGCAACGGATTTCTCAACATTGATTGTTGATGAGTTAAAGGGTTCTCTCCAAACCCATGAGCATCGAATTAATTGATTAGCAAATTCTTCTCAAGAGCAAGCTTTCAGAGCTCAATCCAATGCAAGAGGCAGGGGGAGAGGAAGAAACAACTCTAGAAGAGGCTCAAGAGGAAGAGGTCATGGCAACTCTAGACAACAAAATGCTAGAGGAGAAAGCTCAGAACGAGCAGCCATAAATGAGGGAGCTAGCAGCTCTCAGAATAATTCTAGAGAAGGCAAGAAGAATAGTAACTCAAACAAGAGAAATGTTGAGTGCTATTATTGCCATAAATTTGGGTATTATGCAAGTGAATGCTGGAAAAAGAAAGGTGATCAGTCAAAGTAAAGTGCTAATGTGGCTGATGTGAAAGTGGGTGATGGAAATAATCCCACGGCCTTCATCATGTGCAATATTGGTAAAGAAGACAGCCCCAAAGTCTGGTATTTGGACAGTGGTTGAAGCAACCACATGAGTGGTAATGAAAGTCTTTTTTATTTCATTGATAAATCTATAAAATCAGAAATTAGAATGGGGAACAATGGAATTTTTCCAGTTGTGGCCAAAGGATCTATTATGATCTGCACCAAGCAAGGTGAGAAATAAGAAATTCAAAATGTTTGTTTTGCCCCAGGTATAAAGCACAATTTGATGAGTGTTGGACAACTCATTCAAAATGGATATAAAGTGTTGTTGGAGAATGACCAATGTGTCATTTATGATAAGGATGGGAGTAATAAAATAATTGCAACAGTCCAAATGACAAAGAATCGAATGTTTCCATTGAAGATAGAAATGTGTTTCTCTTCAATTTCAGAGCTGCATCTCCCAAGCAAGCATGTACAGTAGTACAACAATTAGCCTTCAAGAGCATGATTGAAGACCCCTCCAAGCTATGGCATTTAAGGTATGGACATCTTGGATTTTCTGGTTTAATTTTATTGTCCAAGAAAAGAGTGGTAGATGATTTGCCATGTATTAAAGAGTTCAGTAGCAAGTGTGAGGCTTGCATTTTGGGTAAGCAACATAGGCTGCCTTTTAATTTTGGAAACTCTAGAAGGGCAAGAGCACCATTAGAATTGGTACATACTAATTTAGTTGACCCTATGAAAATCACTTCCATTGGGGGGAGTACTTATTTTATGACCTTCATAGATGATTTCAGCCGTAGAACATGGGTTTATTTTATGCAAAATAAATCTGAAGCTTTTGATAAGTTTTTAGAATTTAAAGCCCAAGCTGAAAAAGAAGCTGGACACAATTTGAAAGTACTAACATCAGATAGAGGGGGAGAATATACCTCCAATATTTTTGAGAAATTTTGCAAGCAGAATGACATAAAGAAGGAGCTAACAGCCAGTTATACTCTGCAACAAAATGGAGTGGCTGAAAGAAAGAATAGAACCATCGTTGAGATGAAAATAAGTATGATGAAAGCAAAAGGACTCCCAATTGAATATTGGGGAGAGGCCATAGCAGTAGTTGTCTATTTAATAAATAGAAGTCCTACAAAGGTAGTGTGTGACAATATTCTATTGGAAGCATGGGCAAAGCATAGATGGATGGTTGAACACTTGAGAGTGTTTGGGTGTGTAGCATATGCACACATGCCAAAGGAGCAAAGGAAAAATTTGGATGACAATGGTGTGAAGTGTATCTTTGTGGGATACAGTCTTGATTCAAAGGCATATAGATTGTATAACCCTGTCACCAAAAAGATCATCATTTCAAGAGACATGAAGTTCATTGAGAATGAGTCATGGGATGGCTCGGTGGACACACCATCAAGCACTTCAAGTAAAGTGCCAATTATTGCTGAAGATGGTGACATTAATGAACAACAAGATGATATAACAACAGATATAGAAAGCTCCAAAAGGCAGCAAATTGGCCCAGAAGAGACCAACAACAACAATACTGAGAGTAGTGATCCCACTCTTGCCTCCCTAGTGCCATGAAAGACCAAGAGTCTAAGGGAGATTTACCAAGATGAAAGTTATGAAAATGAATTTAATAAAAATATAAATTTTGCATTATTTTCTCATAGTGATTCAATTTATTTTGAGGATGCTGAAAAAGAAGAAAAATGGTGTAAGGCCATGGATGAGGAAATAGATGCAATTCAAAGAAATGAAACTTGGGAGCTCACTAATTTACCTCCTAACAAGAAAGTTATTGGAGTTAAGTGGGTCTACAAGACCAAGAGCAATGCTGAAGGAAAAATAGATAGGCATAAGGCTCGATTGGTGGTCAAGGGGTATAAACAGTAGTTTGGTAGAAATTATGATGAAACCTACACCCCTGTTGCAAGAATGGAAACCGTGTGTACTGTCATAGGAATTGCAGCCCAACACAAATGGAATTTATATCAAATGGATGTGAAATCTGCCTTCTTGAATGGATTATTGAAAGAAGAGGTTTATGTGGAGCATCCACCTGGTTATGAAGTTTCGGGTTATGAAGGTAAAGTGTATAGGCTGAAAAAGGCTCTTTATGGGCTTAAGCAAGCTCCACGGGCATGGTATAGTAGAATTGACTCATATTTGATGAGCAATGGCTTTTGTAAAAGCGATGGTGAGCCCACTCTTTACATCAAGGTAGAAAATGGTAATATTTTAAATGTTGTCTTATATGTTGATGATTTAATCTTTACTGGGGATAATGATTTCCTCATTGCTGATTTTAAAGAGGCCATGAAAAGGGAGTTTGAAATGTCAGACTTAGGTCTCTTGAGATATTTTCTAGGCATAGAAGTAAAACAAATGAATGATGGAATTTTTATCTCTCAAGAAATATATGCAAATCAAATCTTGGAGAGATTTAAAATGTATAATAGCAAGGCTGCCCCAACACCAACTACGGTAGGTCTAAAGCTAAGCAAGAATGATTATAGCAGCAATGTGAATCCAACTTTGTTTAAAAGCTTGGTTGGAATTTAATGTATTTGACAACAACTAGACCAGACATTATGCATGCAGTAAGTTTGATTTCCAGATTTAGGGAAACTCCAAAGGACTCCCATTGGCAATCGGAAAAGAGAATCCTAAGGTATGTGAATGGCACTAAGGGATATGGTATTTTGTATACTGCAGCAAATGATTCTAGATTGATTGGTTACACAGACAGTGATTGGGCAGGGAGTTTGGATGATCAGAAGAGCACTTCCAGATATGTCTTTCACATGGGTTGAGGTGTATTCTCATGGGCTTCTAAGAAGCAACCCATAGTTTCTCAATCTATAGCAGAGGCTGAATATATAGCAGCAAATGCAGCAGCATGTCAAGCTATTTGGCTAATAAGGATCTTGGCAGAATTGAAGGAAGAACAAGAGGATAGAACCACAATATTTTGTGACAATATTTCCTCAATAGCTTTGTCGAAGAATCCAGTATTTCATGGAAGAAGAAAGCAAATTGAAATCAGGTATCATTTTATTAGAGAATTATTGAGAATGGTGAAATAAAAATGGAGTTTTTGCAGGTCAGAGCAGCAACTAGCAAACATTTTCACCAAGCCATTGGGCATTGCAAGTTTTGAGCGCCTAAGGAGAAATCTGGGCGTAGTTCTTTTGGATCAAGCATGATCATGTTTTGTCGGCTCAAGACAATGGGGGAGTGTTGGATTTTCAGAATTAAATCTGATTGCTTGAGCCTCTTTTGTTGACTTTTAATTCTCCCCTGTTTTGCTAATAAGAGTAAATCAAATTTTATGAAGACTTTGAGAAGATATTTTAAAATCTGATTTTGTGTGGACTTTGAAAGATAAGTTCAAATCTGATTTCTTATTTGGATAGCAATTTCATTATAAAGAAAAGAATGTCTTTATTCTTTCAACAACAGAAGGAAAGACTTGTAAGAAACTTATTTGTAGCAGCAGCAAATTAGTTTGTTTTGTAAGTGCTCTATTTTATCAGAGACTTGGTTTTACAACAATAGTTGTAATTTTAATTGTCTTGTTGAGAAGTGATTGCTCCAAACATTTTGTAAGAGCTTTGAGAAGCTCAAAGTATTTTGTATGCAGCCGCAGATAGCTGTTAGTTTATGTTATTGTAGAAGTTAATTTTTAGATTAATAGAAGCAAGAGAATCTTGCATATCTCCAATTCTATTCATTTTTATGCTCTGTCCTATTTTGGGGATTTTAATTAATTGCTAAATACAGAGCATTCTATGTGTGAGTAATTTCCAGAATATAGAGTGACTTTATATTCTCTACAGGGAGGACATTAGCTATAATCGACATTTCTTTCCTAAATAATACTAGGTTGTGCCTTTCCACACCAATCTTGAAGATGTCATACAACTTCACATACTCCATGTTCAATTCTAGCAAATTTGGAGAGAATAAAACCCCACCCATGCACAAGATGGGCAAAGGTGATAGTTTTGAATAGCTCTGTGAATATCCTCCACTAGAGAAAAATCCTCCTTAATGAGCTTTGCCACCATCCCCATGAAGGGAATGTAGTCTTGAATCATATCATATGCATTCGACAGAAAAATTGACACCACTTAGGAATGGAAAATACTCCTTGGCAACATAGGAAGAAGTAGATTATACCCAATAACCCTGCGAACAGAGTCCTCAACTTCAACCGAGAACGGCCTAAAAGCAACTTGCAAGTGCGGCCGAAGATACATACCATAAATTAGACACTCTCAATCCCTTTTTTCCAACTGAATACAAAATTTGAGTTCCATGTACTCCATGATGTCGAGAGTAGCTTTGAGAGATAGGTCACAAAGCTAAGCCAATAAAGTAACCACTCCAACTTCAATCTCCACAAGAATGAGAACTGTGTTGATTGGAAATGAAAAATTTAAAAGAGAAATGCATTAATTTATGGGCTAAGGGGAAATGACAATGTGAATGGTGGTACACGAATGAAGATATGTTGATTTTTCCTTGCACTATTCCTAGCCAAGTTTGATTGCTAAAATCAAACTCTCCAATGACCCAAAGTGTGTATTCAAAGCATTCAAATCAAAATGACTTGATGATGAATCATTCTAATCACTATGATAGGTCGGCATGATATTTTTCAGCACATCTGATGCAAGCTCCAAAAGTTCATTATCCTTCATGTGTATTTTCAAGATTTATTTTCTAGCTTGGGCTTGGGCTACCAAAGCAAGCCTCATCATCTATACAGGGCTCAATTTATTTAATTGAATTGGTCCTTGAAATATATTTCCTCCAAATATGTGCCCTCTTCATCAATTAATACTTTCACTGCCTTCACAGTGTTTCTTGCCTCTAATTTATGTTCAACTTTTGTATCCAAGAATTTCTCCTCTACTTTATAATTATGTTTTGCAACCTTTCTTTTTGCTTTATCTTCCTCATGACTAGTCACTTCCTTCTATTTTCCACCTTCTCAGACTCAGTGCTATTGTGATCTGCATGCTTTCCATCTTCATCTCCTTATTGACATTCATAAACAATCTGCACATCATCAATAAAAATTTTGTATTTTTCTTCTCCTCGTTTCCCACAACATAATCATGTTATAATAAAGGCATCGATATATCATTTACTTCATCTTTTTCTCTTTGATCTCCAACAAATAAGCTGAATGGTATGCTTGATATGAATACATCATTTGCATCATTAATATCTTCAATTTTTTCTATAGGTTCACTGTCATGGACAGTGGTATCATCACATGAGTCCCTTTAACAACATCATACCTTTTGTTTAGTAAGATTTTCTTAAAAACTTCCTCTGTATCTTTTACAACCTCATCTATTTTACTGATCATTAGCGTGTTGATTCTTGTTTTTCTCATGAACTCTTTATTTTCTTTATTGAGAATGTTATTTATCTCATCTCTTGAAATCATGGGATAGAGATTCATCAAAATTATCTCTCTAATCCTCTTGTCCTCTTCTCATTTTTTTAATCTTCTTCCTTCTAGGATATCATAAAATTCATCAGGTATATAACATTTAATCTCTACTAATGATCTCTTGTATTTGTTCAAATAGAAAAGAACTCATTCCTCAAGTGTTTTTGATTTGGGTAAAAGCAGGTTTTGAAGGGCCCCAAAATCCTAAACAAGAAGATTTTGGCGAGAATCTGAAACCTGACTAAAAATAAATGTTGCTAAATAATATACATTACAAACCAGCAGACCAAAGATAGTAAACTGCTAGCAGCTAACAAAGATAAGACTCTAAAAACCCAGCTGCACCAAGAAACAACAAAAGCATTACACCATAAGTTTAGCAGGAGTATTTAAACTCCCTAAACAATAATTTGGGGTTTTAACATGGATCCCTAAACCAACAATACTAACATCTTGGAACACCATGGTCCCATTCTTAGTGTTTTTCCCAAACCAAAAAAAACCAGCCTCCAGCATGGGCCCTTGAAAACTAACAACATCCACCTACAACCACCAACCATCCACGAACAAAAAGAAGAATAAAGATTTTAAAAAATAGGGAAATCCCCAGTTTCCCTTTTCCTCTTCAACAGAAATAGGTCTAAAGATAACCAACACCAAAGGGAAACCTCCTGCACTGATCAGGTTTATTAGTGCAACCCCAACATTCTACAGAAAATAAACCCTCAGCCATTTCCAGCAAGCTATCATGTGGCTACATGAAAGAGGCAACCTCACTCTATAAAAAAAAATCTCCTCCCAATAGCTGCAGACCACCTCAACAGGCTAAGCCTTCCCCTCAAAAGAAACTTCCCCCTCAATAGGAAGTGAAGGAGAAGAGAACTAAAGAATAGAAAGGCTCCACCTCCAATAAACCACACAAAAGGCTCCCACCTCAATAGGGTTATACACCACCTCAATAGGAGCATAAAGAAGAGGAAATAATCCAAAAAAGGTTTCATCCCTGAAAAATAAAGCTTCTAGCAACAGGGGATAACCAATAACAGCAGAAAATAACCCAAAAGGATAGGAAAAGAGATTAACAACCCAAAAGAAGTCAATCCATTCATCCGTCACAGAACAGGCAAACCACCGACCAAGATAAATAATGGATCTACAACTAGGCATCTATTTCATAGCCAAATAAAACCCTCTCACCCAAATAGGGCAGAGAAAATAGAAAAGAGAAAGCAAAGAGACCCTAAATATGGGGTCCTCTACAAACAAAACACTAACCACACACAAGACAGACATGGGTCACCCTGACCCCAGCCCACTCCCATCAACAATGATAGAGAGGACATTCCTCATAGAGAAAATATTCCATAAAATCCCCTCTCTCCCATCAATGGGCATAAAATCCCCCAAGAGGATATGAGTGTCAACATCCAGTAAAATAGAAGGCTAGACCCACAGCCTACAGATGTAGCAGCCGAGGACCCCAACCTAGTGACCGTCAAGGATGCCTGCCTCTCTATCTGCCTTGTTGGCCTCACCTTGGGCCCCTTCCTCCTCTATTGCACCTCCTCCAGAGGTAGCCCTAACCGTCGCTGCTCCAATTGCACTCCCTCCCATCCCGTTCACTCATTCCTCAAGTGTTCTCTCTTTCTCATCATATTTATTATAATACTTCTTCAACTGAACCAAATTGCCATGATCTATCACATTCTTAAGCACATTATTAATAGTGGAATGTGGCTTACCAATAATGATGGTCTTAGGCTTCTCACTTGTTGGTTCTTCTCCTGATGATTCTCCACTTACTACTCTTGCAGCCATAACTCCCTCTTCTTTCAATTCCCTGGAATAATCATCTGAGTCTATCTCATCACACTTTTCATCTTCATTTTCTCCTTTGTATACTCTTTTATCCTTTATTTTAACTTTATTGCTGGAAGATTCAAGTTTATCCTTTGGTTTGACTGATTATGACTAAGTGGCCTTTGGTGTGAGTGTCCTTTGTGTAGACAATTTACTTGTAGGGGAAGACTTCTTTTCTACAAGACTTATCAATGTTTGCACTAAACTCCCTGTTTCTCTAGCCCTTTATGAAGATGCAATTGAAATTGAAGTGCTAGGTGCATCAACATCAATATCAATAGCAATTGGATTAATTTCCTCTGCTACCCTCTTTCTGTGTTCCTCTTCATATTTTTATTATTGTTGTCATCTCTTTGTTAGAAATTCTCATTCTTTCACCTACCATCGGAACTTCTTTTCTAATCCTTTTATCCCTTACAGGCTTATGTATCTCACCATGAAATTTTTCACTCTTGTCTTCATAACTCCCAAATATTTTTTCACTAAGATCAAGAGGTTCACTAAAAAATTTATTTACATTAATTTGGAGTACATCCGAATCCACTTCATATCTCATGGGCATAATTCAATATGTTCTTGGCCCACCACTGCTTCCATCAAGTAGACATCTATATCCACCATAAAAGAGATCGTGTCTTCATATTTTTCAACTATATCTCTTGGAGTTTTGTACCTATTATGCATTTTCTCCTACAAAGACTTAAAATATACCCACATTGTGCTCCTTATTGATTTCCTATCTTAAATAAGATAGTAATATCTGATTTGAACTACCACCGGTGCACCTCTCTACAATATGATGTTTCCAATTATAGGAAATCAATTCATGAAGTAGAATAAATTATGTAGGATCAGTGAACCATAATTGAATATTTCCTTCTTATCATTCTTTATTCTAGCCAAATATACTCATCATTTTCTTTTACAATTCTTTAAGAACAGTGAATGATCATACTTGAGATTGAATTTTCCCTAATGGAGTGGTATACCTTATATCCCAAAATCATTATTGTGAACCTCACATTAGGTTGTTTGATGTCATTTACTATCATTGCACGTTTATCCCACTATCATTCAATCAACTGAGTGACAATATCCTTCTTAATAGAGTTTAGGGTTGTGTTGACGGGAGTTTGTGACTGGGTCCACCAACGGATGTAAGTTGTCATCGGGTACCGGGGTACCGGCCAATTTTGCCTGTAAAGGTTATCCAGAGAAATGATATTCTCTGGGCCTTCAAGCACTTGAGAGTCAGGTCTTGAAATTTCGGGGGCTTGAATGGGAATGTGATTGTTTTGTTTGGGGGGATAGCTAGTTATCTTGGCTCGTCTATTCCAGGGATTTAGGTAAGTGAGGTTTCCCTACAAGCATTTTCTAGTTACCAAATAACTTCAAAAGATACGCCAGGGTTAGAAGTATTCCATCTACTTATAGTTTATGCCAAACATTCAAAACATCAACCATGCCCTAACATGCTACACTAAATGTTGAATAAACATAGAACCAACAGTTCATACTTATCTAATAACAAGGGAAAAGAAGGTCGTTAATCTACTTAAAACATTAGAGCAAGGGACATAAGGAACATACAGCACAAAAAGAATGTTAATATAGAGATCAGAATGCTAAAAATATCATTGAGAGAATCCTTCCTTCTTCATTAACATGTTTCCAGCCAGCACTGGTGCTTACAATAATGGTGGCTCCAAGGGAGCATCTAACTACTAAGAGCTTCTAACAACTAAGGAGCATTGAGCTCTGTAACCAAGAACTGAAAAAATCAAAGTGCCATAGCTATGGATTGCAAAATCATCAATTTCTTCGACCCTTGGAATGAGGTCAGACCTATTATTTATACACAAGTTTACCATAATATTAACCAAACTTACTTTACACTTTAAACAATATAATACAATTTTTGGTGACCGGTACTACCTGCACCATGCTACAAAGACCTTGAGATAGAAAAGGTCTGACATGTCAGAAGAATAAGAAAAAAAATGAGGAGTGGAAGAATCGGCCTTGAGAAGAGAGCTAGAAGTAGAAAAGAAGAAATCCGATCCCCCGGGGATCAAGGCCACAGGCCTCATTAATGGGAAAGCGGCTCCCTATCTCTGATGCACCAATTTTTACATTGGATCAATGCCTTGGGAAGACCATCTGTCAGAACCATCCTCTAAGCCAATGTGCCTTGTTGTGGTTACCTGCTTTCTGACACCTTCATTAACTATCTGATAGTGATCGATCATCTCCGGGAACCGAGACACTGGTCGTTGAAAGAATACAAAATTGTGGGATCCGAAACCCTGAGATTCAGAAGTTTGTGCTTCCAAAGAATGAATAAATACAAAGTACATCTTCTGGTGATCATCTCCAGAACCCAGAGAATTTTATTATTCCTTAGTATCATTGAAGGTTTCCAAGAGCTGGGCGATTCCATCTTTATCAATATCTTTGAGGCTGGCCCAGCGAAACTTGGCCACCTCCACCTGCTCGCCTAGGTCTGGAAAATTTGCCTTGAATTCTGCGACCATCTTGGTCATGTCGTGACTTTGGAGCACCATGCAAGTTATCCATGTCATTTTTTCTCCATCTATTCCCTCTGGGGATCTATACCAAGACTCCATTAGCTCGTCAAATTTTTCCACGATGTATTCCTTCAGAGTACATGTTTCAGTACTAAAAGGATTAACTTTGGAGACCTTTGAAATGAATGAATTGTACAAATTAAAAGAATATTGAACCTCTTGGACTTTTTCATGTAGGGCCCCTACCAGTTTCTTGATTACCTCCAATGTGAGGTCAAGGCTGGAGTTTTGGGTTTGGACAAAGTCAAAAGACTCCTCTCCCAAAATTCTGGCCTCAGAGACAGCTTCTTCTCCGATACCAATGAGCTCTGCCAACTCAGCCTTCCATGCTTCATAATTTTCAATGTCTCCCTCCCAGATGGAGACAGTAGTTTTGGCTAGGTGTAGGGTATTGTTGGCTGCATATAGGTCTGGGAGTGTGGATACTAAGAAATGATGGACATTTCCCACCTATTTGGTAATCCATTCATCAACCACCTAGGCATTTCTCTTCATAGCCCATAGTGAATCTATGTCACCGTTAGGGAGTGGTGCCCCGAAAGTGGAGACATTCGGGGGAATGGTAGTAATAGGCTATGAAAGCTTTGTCAGCAGCCCCATGAGGTTTGTATTCTTTTCCTTTTCTACCTTGAATTTTTGGGCCTCCTTTTCATAGTGGGCCTCTACTGCTTTGGCTACTTCTTTTAACAGGTCCAGTTCACCCTATTTCCCTCTCTTCCCCAGAGATATTTTAGTGATGGTGTATTCATCGGCCTTTGCCATTGCTTCTTCTATGTCTTGGGAGGGTGTTGTGATCACTGCAACTGTATCTCCGCCCAGCCCAGTCGGAAGAGTATGGACTGTCTGAGCTTTCTTGGCCTTGGGAGGATTCTGCGTTTGTGCCATCATCTCCACCAAGGAGAGATGGACCTTGGGTGTTACTGGGGCCTTCCTCTTTTGGGACTCTACTAACCATTGTGGTGGTAGGGGTGGCTTTGTAGCTAGAATTTTTTCCTGTAGTTCCCCTCTAGGGTTTTTCTATGTTTCCCTTGTATTCTGAGTTTTTTCTGACTCCTTTCTCGCATTCTCAGGCTCACCAACAATATTTATCTTAATAGTGCTTGTATCATCTACCCCGGTGTCTGCACCCTCAGCATTGTTTGGATCAACGTCTATTTATCTGGGGTTCTATTCCCTACCTTGCTGCTGTTCTGTGTCAGCTTCTTTCATTGGAATATTTTCTCCTACCGGTGCATTTTTTGGAGGTGGTGGACGTAGTGGGCCAAGATTCAATGTTTGGGCTGCTATGATTACCTCCCCAAATGTTACCCTCGGAGGCAGTGTTTGGAACATGGCAGTTGGGGTCACGGTTGATCCCGTGGGTCTAGTTTCCCCAACTGATGTCGTTTTTTTATCCTATTTTTTCCTACCCTCTATAGTCCATGCACTCTATATCTCCAGGGCATCGTAGATATCTACTTGTTCTTGTTCTTTGTCTACCTGAGCATCCTGCTCTTGGACAGCTTCTTGTTCCAGGACTTCTTCTTCCTGTGTGGCGATTTCTTCTACTGGCTTCGTGATATCTCCCTATAGATTCCCAAATTTGTCAATCTGAAATACATCATCAAATTCATGTGGAGGGGAGGTATCCAAGATATCTTTGAGTCTTGTGTCCAGCTCTGGGGAGTCAGAAGAAACAATTTGTATTTCTTGGATGCTTGGCATCCCAAGTTCTGGCTCCACCTTTGGCTAAGGGTTAGTCTTCTTTTTCTTTCTCCTAGTTATCAAAGAGGGCCCTGCATATATCATAGCTACCCATTCCTCCTCTACCCCGATCCCTATTGCTCAGACCATCAATGCTGCCAGTGAAGGGGAAGAGGGAGGATAGACAGATCCGATCATACATACTAGGGTGGCCAGCTGGGTGATCAATTTTTCTTTCATCTGCTAGGTGGCTGCCGTGTCTCTTGCATTTTCTCTATTGTGGGGGTCAAAAATAGGATTTGTGAGGGGGTCCCCATTATCATTTTCCCTCTATCCTCCCCATGTGAGGAGGTTCTAGCCCTAGAAGTTGAGCCACACACAAATGGGCCAACTTTACGTGTGCTTCTGGGGCATGCCTTCTTAAAATATGCGTGGCTATGTTCGACCATGTTATGGGTAAGATCCTCAATTTTTGGACCTTCTTGGGCATTCCAATCTACTAGGGGAGAGTCATTTTGTCTACTCCCTTTCTTTATATTGTGGGTCCATAATGGACCCAGTGTCTAAGAAGTTGTCTGGGAACTTTTGAAGCTTCAGCCTCTCCATCATCCCCATTGTCATCCAGACAAAGTGACAGCTCCGGACTTCAAAGTCATCTTGGAAATCTTCCCAAAAATCCTCCATGTGAAATGCATGGGGATCTGATACCTAGGGAAGTGTCGTTGATATTTTTCCTAGCGGATCAAAGTTCTGCCGCGTCAGATAAAATTATGTTAAGCCCACACTTTTAAGCTCATTGTCCGCCTCCTTAGCTGCAGCCAGACTATAAGAATTGTTCCCACAGGTGATTGGGAATGGAAAACTTGTTACCTTCTTCACCGTGAAGAGGGTGTGCAAATCCAAGATCTACCAGTACTATTCCAAAAGGATTATTTGTTTCCCACAATGCTTGGGTAATAAATAGGGTTTTCCAAAGAAGTCAGTCACCCAAATATAGGTGTGTTGCTGGAACTGAATGTAATAGTGGCCATAACTTCTAAATAAATCCATTGCCTCCTTAGAGAGGTGGTACCTGGCATCTCGGGTAGGTGTGAGAAGATTTTAGTAAATGAAGGCATCATTTACTCGGCAGAAGCTGAGGAAACTAGCCTCTCATTGGATTTGTGGAAAATAATCCCAGGGAACCTTTTGGCCCAGGCTGACCCTGAGTACATCTATTGTGAGTAGCCCATTTGTGATGGGGCATTGTTGTGCTAGAGCCCAGAGAACATAGGATGTCATGTAAAATTTAGAGGTCCGGGTGACCTGGAGGAACTAGGAGTCAACATGATTTGAGATGATGGTGGCCCAATCAAAATATTGTTCACCGAAGGAGATGCCCAATAGGAAGTAGTACATCTGTGCTGAGAATTCCTGGGCATGGGGCTATCCAAAGATCCCACATAATACTATGATCCCCATTTGTATACTTTCCTTGAATTCTGATCGGGGGATTTCTAGCTTCATCCTTTTGGAGTCTTTCCTTGGCGTCTGCAGCTAGTTGTTGTTCAGATACTATCAGGCCATGTGTTCTAGTTCTATAAATTCTTCCAAGGCCATGGACTAGGTGATGATGGCTACTTCCTCAAACTGGGGAATCCCTAGACCCACCTAAAAAGTTGCAGCATCTGAAGACACCATGGGGGTTGGATATCCGGTCGGGACTGAGGCACCGAGCATGACGGCTCGAACAGATGAATTGTAGTGTGTGGCCAGAGTAAGAGTAAGTTCCAGGGCTTGCACAGAGCAAGGGAAGCAAGCAGCTTTGAGAATCTTAGAATCACCAATATTGATGGCCAATGGGTCTCCATCCATTCATTGGATATACATCATTTTCACTAGGGCCTGCATTTCTTCCCACATTCTAACGCTGGTGTTGGTAATCAACTGAACCTTAGAATCGATCTTTGATCTCGTGATAGTGTTTTACTTCAAGTAATTCATGGTTAGGGAAAGCCTTTCCATGGCCCTCTTGATCTTAGTCCTGACTGCTACCCTGGTGACTACTGAGGTGGGGAGATCTGGACTCACGGGTGGAGAAGATGCAGATGCTTCTAACATGATTAATGAGTTTGATGCTGGCAACCTGCAAAGCAAGATGACCGTTAGAATTTATAAGAGACAAAACATTACTCCGGGATCCAGAGATCTTACCACCACATCACGCATTCCCCTGAAAAGTTAGTTCATGTCAAAATATGGAAAAGATGTGCATATAATGGAGACTTAGGAATTTGACCACTATCTAGGCCCTTGGGGATTCTAGTACATATGAAAAAAGTGGGATAGGGGCCGAATGAGGACACAGGACCCAGAGTCTGGAAAACCAACCATTGGGTGACATGACCAGAAGATGGGTCGTACTAGACTGATGTGGATATCACATGGTAATGTAATAAGTGGGAGTTATGGTAACAAAGCCGACAACTATTTGAATGCGTGAGAAGTGAAAGCCACTTGTCTAGACTTAAATGCATGCATGGGAAATTAATTTTCCATTAAGACTTCTACGGCAGAGGAGATAGAAAACTGCCATGGTTCAAACCAGCAAGGAGTTGAGTCTGAACCAGGTAGTATTCTTCCGTGTGTGCAAGCTCACAAATTCAAGAAAACACAAACAAGGGCATGGTGATCTCAACATGATACCAGAAGGATATACACCAAAAATATAATAGAATATAGAGGGCCAAGGGCTGAGGCATATATACACAACTTACAGAGATTTACATAATATACAAAAGAACTACATGATGCACATGAAACCAGCCTAAATTACAACTGCATAGAGGGCAGACAACCCTCTGTCAGTGCCAACCCACCAACAAGCGGCAACCAAAAACAATACCAGAAATGAAAACCACAAATCAAGAAGAAACAAAAAGGGAAACAAGACCCAAAAAGAAAACAAGAACAAAAAAACCACAAACCAGAGAGCGAGAGCCAAAGGCTTACCTAGAACATGAGAAATGTAGGAAGGAAAAATGTTGAAATGTCCTGCATTAAGATAGCCTTCAAAACCACCACGAGTGTGAACTATAAACCACTGGTAAATTTACACTAAATATCGGGAGAAAAAGCTTGTTTAATCGCCTTGATTTTCCTTAATCACTCTGAATTCTATAAGTGTTTGATCATAATAAATATGAAAATGATAGGTAACTTCTATTTATACCCTTAGGGTAAAAATGTATTGTGTTCTTTCCACAAATCTTGGGACTTGCAAAACACTCTGGACTTTGGGCCCGGGGATTCCATGCGACCATACCCTCTCGTGAAAGAAGATATGATGGCAGAGAATATCGGAGCCCAGAATCTAGCTCTGGAAGAGACAAATAAACTCTGGGACTAGGTCTTGGAGACACGAGGAAGAAAAACAAAAGAGGGAAAACCCTTGCGGGAGTAGAGCCCGGAGGGAAAACAAAGAAACAAAATAAAATAAGGGAAGAGCAAAAAGGAAAATGGGGACCCAACATTTTTCCCACAAAATGTAGGGATGGGTATGCAGGGCATAACAAATGGAAACTATCTGGGATGGAGGCCCTAGTGCATTTGAGAACTTCAGAATCTTTGGTTAGCAAAATTGGAATAAATCTTTACTTGGAGCATCATGCTTGCGAAGTGCAAGGTGTCTGAGAAAACCCAACCCATCGATGATTCAAGACTTTGAGCTTCTGTCAGTTGTGAAGTGTGTGGTTTGAAAGGAAATCAAGCTGATGACCTCCGGGAGCAGGAGAGAAGAGGCACTAAGTACATCAGACCAAAGTTTTCACCTCTTGCATGTTTCCCCCGGATACCAGAATTTACTCATTCTTCAGTTCTCTTTATTTCTTTCTTTTCCTAGATGGGAAGGCGGTACTTCTTTCACCATTATCCTCATGCTTAGCTAATTATAATGGTGGTACTTCTTTCACCTTTCCACCCACTTTAATTTTCAAAATAGGAGAGAAAACTCTGGTCCTAGGATATTTTAAAGATTTTTGAACTTGGTCAACAACTAGTGCAACCGATCTGCCCTTAGTGTGTCCAATTACTTGTTTATTTGTTCTTGATTTAACTGATTTCTGGACTGTCGGGGTGAATCAGGTGAAGATTACTCATAACCTTTTACCGAACTTACAAAATAAATCTGGAGTGTGGACTAATTCCACCATGCTAATAATAGATTCCAAATTTGCCAAAATGCAAAATGTACCATTCCAAAGACTAGATGTTATGTGAAGCATACCAGTTTACCAAAGGGGGGAAAAACACTGGGAACCATAAAAACAAGAGAAAGTGAGAAACCGATAGCAAAAAAAAGAAAGAAATAAAAGACCACCCCAGAGGGCCGCTAGAAAAACTATTTACAAGTACAAGGTACCCCAAACGGAGCACCGGGAAAGATATTTACAAGCAAGAAATTTACATATGCTACAACCTTTAAGCCAAAAACATCACCTACCCTACTGAAATTAATGTTTGAGAAACTATCCATTGATAGGCAATGGGAAATATTCCTTGGTCATGGTGTTGAGGTGATAAGTGTTTGCCCCGCAAATCTCAGATATCAAATATGGTCCAAGCCAAAGCCGCTAGAATTTAGTGTGCTTTCCCTTCTTTTCCTGGGCCTTGTCCCACAAGAGGACCAAGTCTGAAGTCTGAAAGGCCTTATACTGGGCTCTTTTATCAAACCATTATTTCACTACTGCTTGGTGACACACAAAATGTTTTTGGGCTGCATCTCTTTGTTCTTTCATCCATACCAGATTTAGGAGCTGAACCTCCACAATGTTATCTCGGTTGCTGAATTTCTGCATGAACTGTAAAATCAAGATCTGTATGTTAATGGGGAATACTGGATTCTAGCCATAAACCAGATGGAATGGGGATGTCCCTAAGGCTATCTTAATTTGGATACAATCCACCTAGAGAGAAAATCTCATCTTTTGGTGCCAGTCCCGGGGGTTCTATTCTAGCAGGTGCTTGATCACTTCGAGTAAGTTTTTGTTATTCAATTCAGCAACACCATTTCCCTAGGGGTAATAACTGCTGGAAAAATTTAGAGTGATCTTCCTATCATAGGGCCATTCGAGTAATTGCACCAAAGAAAATGTTAGACCGTTGTCACATACTATAGAAAATGGCATTCCAAATCTTGTGATGATGTTTTCTTCCAGGAACTTAATAACTATGTCTACCGTATTGTTTTTAACAAGTATTACTTTAGACCACTGCGTGCAATAATTGGTAGCATTTAAAATGTACCAGTGGATGGTAGATGAGTTGGGGTTGATTTCGCTAATAAATTCAAATTCCCATTGGGCAAAGGGTCTAGCTTCGAATACCGACTGCAAAGGCATGGTCGGGGTTTGCTCACGATGTGCCACTTTTTGGCAAGTGTGGCACCTCCTTACGTGAGTGTATACATCCTTAAAGATATAGGGCCAATAGTACCCAGCCCAAAGAATCTGATGGGCGGTGGCATCAGCTGACCCATGCCCTGTTCAAAACTACCCATGAAATTCTTCAATCATTTTCGCAGTCTGGTCCCTGTCTACGCACCTGAGATATACCCCTTCGTAATTCCTGTGGAAAAGCGTGTCATTTTTTTTATCATGAAGTGCACACTTTTTAGTTGTAGGGAACAACATTTGTTTGGGGTTAGTCCCTTTAGGCACTTGTTGTTCAACATTAAGTATACCAGGTCGGTATACCATGGATCTTGAGTGATGGACTCTATGGTATAAGTTTGAAATTCAACCTTGAGAGTTCCTTCTGCCATTGCTCTACATAGTCCCTGGCCTCAGACTATCTTCATGGGTGGCATTTCAAAATCATACTCTTGGAGGATGGCCATCCACTTCCCCCATCTTTCACCCAATTTGCTTTGCATCAATAGAGACTTAACAGCCTGGTCTGGGATGGTAGCGTGCACTTTTCTTCGGAGAATATAGTGTTGAAATTTCTTCACGGCGCGGACAAGAGAAAAGGCCTTCTTTTCCAAAGGTGAATACCAGACCTTGACATTTTTAAAGGGGGAGCTGATGAAATCTATTTTTCATTCTTCCCCTTCAACTTTCTGGGTCAACACTTCCACGGTGGAATCCGGTGAGGCAAAGCAGTATATGTAAAAGGGGAGGGAATAGTCTAGACTAGCCAAGACTGGTGCCTCCACAATGGTTTGCTTAATCTAGGTGAATGCCCACTTTTCCTCTAGACTCCACTAAATCTTAGTATATTTTTTCATCATTTCATTGAGTGTTTTTACAATCTCAGAAAATCTGGTGATGAATTGCCGGACAAAATTGATCTTCCCAAAGAAAGACCTCATTTCCTTGTTTTTGTCAAGCATCTGTAGATTCAGTAGTGCTTCAACTCTCTCAGGGTTAATGGATATACCCTTCTTAGAGACAATATGCCTAAGTAGCTTCCATTCAGTGACCCTGAATATACATTTCTTAGGGTTGAGGGATATTCCATAGCGGCGACATCTCTCACAAATTTGGGTGAGGTGGGCAGAATGATCATGCCTGTCCCAGGAAAAGACGGTCAAATCATCCATGTAGACCGGTTCACTAGGCCCTCGAATGCAATGTACATAACCTTCTGAAATGTGGCCCCTACGTTGATTAGGCCAAAGGGCATTCTCCAGTAGGAAAATGTCCCCTACTTGGTGGTAAATGCCATTTTATCTCTATCCTCATATTTAACCATGACTTGGTTATACCCAAAGTACCCATCTAGGAAAGACATCATTTGTGATCCATTCATGATTTGCAACACCTCATCCAAAGAGGGGAGAGGGTGATTATCCTTCTTTGATGCCTTTTTCAAATTTCAAAAATCCATGCAAAGGCAGATCTCACCGCTTTTCTTCCTCATAGGGATGAGGTTGGCAACCCATGTAGTATGCTGGATTGGAAAGATGATCTTGGCTGATAGTAGTTTTTGAACCTCCTGATGAATGAGGGGCTCGATCAATGGGTTGACTAGTCTTTGCTTTTTCCAGAAGGGCTTAGCATCAGGTTTAAGTGGGATAGTATGGGTCATGATGGATGTATCATAGGTTTTTAAGTCCTCATACCCCCACAAAATTACATCAATGTATTCTTAGAGAACTGCGAGAATCTTCTCCTTCTCCTCTGGGGAGAAGGAGGTGCTAATGTGTATCATTTTCTCTTTACCGGGATGGCTAATGTTGACTTTCTCAAAATTACCACCCTCAGAGGAGGATGATATCTTTTCCCAGACCCGAGGGTCCCAGTCAAACATTCGTTCAAGTGCAACCATCCCCTTAGGGATAGTGTTGGTTGGTAGGTCAATGATCCTATCATCTTCATCACCCTGTCCAGTATCATCATGATCTCTCTCCTCCACTATCTGGTCCTTAAAGACACCAACATTGGCCCTAAATGCCAGGATATGTTGGTCATCCTCAAAACCTAAAAATGGGTGACATTGTCTGGTATGGATGGGGTGGGGAACATCTCAATAGAAAACTTCTGGAGTCGAGAGCTAGCCATAGGCTCAAGCATGCTACAAAAATAGCAAGGGCATCCAGGACATAATTTCATCTCTAGGGAATAATTTCAGTGCCAAAGGCATCAAAATATTCAATGAGGCTCCATTCCTAGTTGCGATATCCAGCTAGCCTTTTGTCGTGATAGGTGTATTGACTCCGGACTTGCTTAACGATCAACTCTGAATCACCCAGGGACTGGAGACCAGTGATTCCTTTCCTTAGTGCAAATAAGAGTCCAATGACCAAGGCCTCGTACTCTGTGACATTATTCATGCAGTTGAATTGCAGCCTATAAGATGTGAGGAAGGATTTCCCCCATGGGTTGATCAACTCTACTCCAACCCCACAGCCTTGTTTAGACCAGGACCCGCCAAACTTTAAGGTCCACATGTCATTGTTCATTGTCTAAGGTTAGGGAGAAGAAGTGGCCTTTGGATTATTTTTGGAAAGATTGGGAGGAGTTTCCTCTAGCTCTGATGGCATGTGGGTGAGGTTTCCTTCTGAAGAAGCCTGTGGTTGGGATTCCTAGATTGGTGACATCATGGATACATCACCAGAGGAATTTCTAGGTCCAATCATATCCAAAAAGTGTTCCTTCTCTCGGAGGGTATTGATATGTAGGGTAATAGCAAAGAGGCAAGGCTCACACTCCAATTCTAAATGCTTCTGATAATTTACCTAGCACCAGGTTCTAGACAAGAGTGTAGCAGGAGTTGCTGTGCTCCCTTGTGAGTCAACCTCACCCCTTAGTTTTTTTTCCAAGTCCTGGGTTCTCTAGGGAAGTCTTAGAGAAGAGGAGTTCGTTTAGAATCCCAACTTTGGTGAGGGCTTGTTTCATCTAGGGTTCACTTTCTACCCAAATCTAGTTGGATTCTCCTTCCCAAGGGAGCCACAAGTGGGAGAAGTCGGTGGATAAATACCCGTTAGGGGACTTAGACCAATTCTGAGTTAGCAACATCCCATAAGGCTCTAGGGTGTCTACCACTAGGATGTCAATCACGCTTTCTATCCTAGGGTCTTGGATGAGTTGAATCCATACATTCTTCAGTTCACCTACCATTTTTACAATAGTTTTATCCAGCTGGAATTACTGCATCGTTAGATGGGTTAGGGCGGAACCTGAGCTTCTGGCATATGGATAGAGGAATGATGTAGCCCAAATCTCCAGAATCTACCAAGCAATTATGTATATTCTTCCCTTGTATGTCTAGTCCAAGTAGCAAGGGAGGATCCTCAGTGTTTCCGCAGAATACAGCTGCGTTAGCATCATCAAAAGTGATAGTCTTGGGTGGGTGACTGACAGCCTCCAAGTTTCCCAAGAGCTTCAGAAGAGACTTCTTTTTCTTAGGATAGTTCAGCAAAATCTCCATCAAGGTCATGGAAGTGGTAGTTTTCTCTAACACCTTCGTGATGTCAAACCTTCCCCCGGGGAATTGGTGGCTTCCCTCGGCCGGGTACTTATCTTGGTTAGAGCCAGGGCCTTTTGGAGGGATAGATTGATCAGCCATGTTGTCTCAGGGAGGAGTGTCTTTGGGGGGCGTAGGTGTGTATAGTGATCCTTTACCAACCTGACTCCAAGTATTATAGGGAGTCTGCAGGTTGGTGAAGGCATTGGCCTTAAAAGCCAGAATAGATTTATTAAAGAACCCTTGCAGATTGGGCTCTTCTTCACCTTCCTTGTCTATCCCAAAGAAGATGGTCTCATAGGTAAAGACACCATGAGTGGGCTCTTGTGTGGAGGTTTCCAGGGATGGTGGATCAGTCGATTGTTGCCTATCCCACAGGGAGATCAGGATGACCTTTTCTAGGGTGGCACAATTTGCTTTGAAATGAGAGTCAGTGTCATGCAATCTACACCAGTTAGTCATCTGGTAGAAATCTACAAACTATGCTGAATGGTTGGGTCCAACACTACCCTGATTGATGTTTTGGCTCAGAGGAGGACCTCTGACATTATCGTTATTGTTCCATTTCTATTGGTTGGTCCGAGGCCCATTGTTGTAGTTTCTTCCTTTAGCATTGGTATTTTTTTGGCCAGAGAAGATGTTCCCTCTCTAGGAATTGGAGTTGTGGGGTGAAAAGGACCCTGCCTTCAGCTATCCCATGTCCACAGTCAGTGAGGACAATAATCGTGGGAGAGATTCAACCTCGATGGTCAGCTGGGTATTCGCGTCACAATGTGATGGTTGTTGATGCTGGCTCCTAGGGAAGTGGCAGCATTTTCCGCAGTCGAGGGTGGCAGTCCTCCAGCCGTGGATGACTGAAAGAGAGGCACTTTGGAAGGTTGCATCTATGGTTGTTGTATTTTTTGCGGCTAGTTCTAGGGAAAGGATTCCAGAATCGGTGCTGTCTAAACTTGAGATGGGTATATGTACCAGCCCTACTGGTCTATCAGTAGTGGTGGGGTCATGGCCATCACAGGGGAACCCATTTCCGAACTGGGGTTTATATCCCTTGGTGTAGGAAGTTTCATCGGGTACCATGTTGTAGGGTAAGTTCTACCCAATCCCACCTGGGGCCTTGTTCAAACCATGGGACAACTCCAAGGCTAGGTTGTAAACCTTTGCCAAGGTGTCCTGGTCACCGGGGTGGTAGTTCTCCAAAGGAGAGTAGCAACAAAAGGTTCCATCACATTTAGGTAAGTCTAGATGGTTACATCAGTGGATGGGATGAAGTGACCCGTGCACCGCTTCAAGGCGCGTTGGAATTGGTGGTTAAATGCTACAAGGGGTTCATTTGGTTCCTTCCTAATGGAGATGAACTTGCTGTGGGACCATGTTGGGTCCACATATATACGGAAGGCCACCAAGAAGGCATCCTCCATCTCCTGCCAGCTATTAATTGAGTTGGTGGGTAGGTTGAGGTACCAGTTTAGCTCATTTAGTCCCAAGGACAGAGGGAACATCTGGGTCGCAACATCTTCATATTGGATCAAGTTTCAGTTCATGGTGTCTTTGTATTCCTGCAGATGCTCTTCTATGGTTGACGAGCCCAAATGCTCATATCAGGGACAGATCTTCTCCAGGTGTGAAGGAAGATTTTGAGTAGCACCCAAAAACTGTCCCATCAGGGACCTGGTGTTTCAAAAATATGTAGCCATTGGGGGTGCTGGGTTCTGAGTCAATTGAAAGTTATTCCCCATGATAGTCTAGGAGATTTGGGTATTCTGAGATGTGCTAGATCTCCAGACAATGGTGGCTGGCTTGGCTTTCAGGTTTTTTTTCTTTTGAGCGGGAGGCTCGAGTTCAACAAACCTTCCAGGGTTGGGGGCTGATCTAAGGATTCTTTCAAATCTCATGAGTGAAAATGATCCAATCCCACTGAAGGTCTGATTCCTAAAACTATGGCTTGGGGAACCCTTAGGTGATGTGAAGTCTAAATCCTCAGAAGGGGACGAGCTCATGCCCTCCTTCTAGCGCCAGTTTCTATTGATAAGAGTTTGTGACCGGGTCTACCAACAGATGTAAGTTGTCACCGAGTACCAGGGTACCGGCCAACTTCACCTATAAAGGTTATCTAGAGAAATGAGATTCTCTAAGCCTTCAAGCACCAAAGAGTCAGGTCTCGACAGTGCAGGGGATCAGTTGCGAATGTGACAACTTCATTCGGGGGGATAGTTGGTTATCTCAACTCATCTATTCTAGGTATTTAGGTAAGTGAGGTTTCCTTGCAAGCATTCGCTAGTTACCAAATAACTTCAAAAGATATGCCAGGGTTAGAAGTATTCCATCTACTTATAGTTTATGCCAAACATTCAAAACATCAACCATGCCCTAACATGCTACACTAAATACTGAATAAACATAGAACCAGTAGTTCATACTTATCCAATAGTGAGGGAAAATAAAGTCGTTAATCTACTTAAAACATTAGAGAAAGGGATATAAGGAACATACAACACAAAAAGAACGTTAATCCAGAGATCAAAATGCTAACAACATCATTAAGAGAATCCTTCCTTCTTCATTAACATGTTTCCAGCTAGCACTGGTGCTTATAATAATGGTGGATCCAAGGGAGTGTCTAACTACTGAGAGCTTCTAACAACTAAGGAGAATTGAGCTCTGCAACTAAGAACTAAAAAACTAAAAGTTCTATAGCTATGGACTGAAAAATCATCAATTTTGCCAACCCTTGGAATGATGTCGGACTTATTATTTATACAAAAGTTTACCATAATCTTAACCTAACTTACTTTACACTTTAAACAATATAATACAATTTCTAGTGGCTGGTACTACCTGCACCATGCTACAAAGACCTCAAAATGGAAAAGGTTTGACATGTCAGAAGAATAAGACAAAAAAGGAGTGGAAGAATCGGCCTTGAGAAGAGAGCTAGAAGGAGAAAAGAAGAAATCCGATCCCCTAAGGATCGAGGCCACATGCCTCATCAATGGGAAAGTGGCTCCCTATCTTTGATGCATAAGGTGTTACATTAGAGTGGCACCTTGGGAAGACCATCTGTCAGAACCATCCTCTAAGCCAATGTGCCTTGTTGCGGTTACCTACTTTCTGACACCTTTATTAACTATGTGATAGTGACCGATCAGCTCTAAGAACTAAGACACTGGTTGCTGAAAGAATACAAAATTGTGGGATCCAAAACCCTAAGATCCTGAAGGTTGTGCTTCCAAAGAATGAATAAATACAAAGTACATCTTCTGGTGATCATCTCTGGAACACGGAGAATTTTATTGTTCCTTAGTATCATTGAAGGTTTCCAAGATCCGGGTGATTCCATCTTCATCAATATCTTTGAGTTCGTCCCAGTGAAACTTGGCAACATCCACCTGCTCGCCTAGGTCTAGAAGATTTGCCTTGAATTCTGTGGTCATCTTTGTCGTGTCATGACTTTGGAGCACAATGCCAGTTATCTGTGTCATTTTTGCTCCATCTATTCCCTCTAGGGATCCATATCGGGACTCTATTAGCTCGTCAAATTTTCCCATGATGTATTCCTTTAGAGTACATGTTTCAGTATTAAAAGGATTAACTCTAGAGACCTTTGAAATGAATGACTTGTACAAATTAAAAGAATATTGAACCTCTTGGAATTTTTCAGGTAGGGCCCCTACTAGTTTCTTGATTACCTCCAATGTGAGGTCAAGTCTGGAGTGTTGGGTCTGGACAAAGTCAAAAGACTCCTCTCCCAAAATTCTAGCCTCAAAGACAACTTCTCTGATACCAATGAGCTCTGCCAACTCAGCCTTCCATGCTTCATAATTTTCAATGTCTCCCTCCTAGATGGAGACAGTAGTTTCGGCTTGGTGTAGGGTATTGCTAGCTGCATATAGGTCTGGGAGCGTGGATAGTAAGAAATGTTGGACATTTCCCACCTGTACAGCAATCCATTCATCAACCGCCTGGGCCTTTCTCTTCATATTCCATTGTGAATCTATGTCACCCTAAGGGAGCGATGCCTTTGATGTGGAGACATCTGGGGGAATGGTAGTAATAGGTTATGCAAGCTCTGTCAGCAACCCCATGAGGTTTGCATTCTTTTCCTTTTCTACCATGAATTTTTGGGCCTCCTTTTCATAGTGAGCCTCTACTGCTTTGGCCACTTCTTTTAACAGGTCTAGTTCACCCTATTTCCCTCTCTTCCCCAAAGATATTTTGGTGATGGCATATTCATCAGCCTTTTCCATTGCTTCGTCTGCATCTGGGGAGGGTGTTGCGATCACCACAATAGTATCTCCGCCTGGCCCAATCCGTAGAGTATGCACTATCTGAACTTTCTTGGCCTTGGGAGGATTCTGCATTTGTGCCATCATCTCCACCAAGGAGAGATGGACCTTGGGTGTTACTAGGGCCTTCCTCTTCTGGGACTCCACTAACCATTGTGGTGGTAGGGGTGGCTTTGCAGCCAGAATTAGTTCCTGTAGTTCCCCTCTGGGGTTTTGTTGTGTTTCCCCAGTATTTTGAGCTATTTCTGACTCCTTTCCCACATTTTTGGGCTCACCGGCAATATTTATCTCAATAGTGCTTGTATCACCTACCCCGGTGTGTGCACCCTCAGCATTGTTTGGATCAACATTTGTTTATCTAGGGTTCTATTCCCCACCTTTTTGTTTTTTTGTGTCAGCTTCTTTCACTAGAATATTTTCTCCTACCGGTGCATTTTTTGGAGGTGGTGGAGGTAGTGGGCCAAGATTTAGTGTTTGGGCCACTGTGATTACGTCCCCAAATGTTACCCTCGGAGGTGGTATTTGGAACATGGCAATTGGGGTCACAGTTGATCCCATGGGTCTAGTTTCCCTAATCAATGTCATTTTCTTATCCTGTGTTTGCATGCCCTCCATAGTCCCTACACTCTGTATCTTTAGGGAATCAAAGATATCTACCTTTTCTTGTTCTTCTTCTACCCGAGCTTCCTGCTCTTGGGAAACTTCTTGTTTTGGGACTTCTTCTTCTTATGCGGTGATTTCTTTCACCGGCATTGTGATATCTCCCTGCAGATTCCCAAATTTGTCAGTCCCAAATACATCATCAAATTCATGTGGAGGGGAGGTCTCTGGGATATCTTTGGGTCTTGTGTCTGGCTCTAGGGAGTCAGAAGAAACAATTTGTATTTCTTGGATGCTTGAAATCCCAAGTTCTGGCTCCACCTTTGGCTACTAGTGAAGGGGAAGAGGGAGGATGGATAGGTCTGGTCATACATACCGGGGTGGCCTATTAGGTGATCATTTTTTCTTTCATCTGCTGGGTGGCTGCCAGTGTCTCTTGCATTTTCTCTATTGTGGGGGTCACAAATGGGGTTTGCGACGGGCTCCCCATTTTCCTTTTCCCTCTATCCTCCAAATGTGAGGAGGTTTCGGCCCCAGAAGTTGAGCCCCACACAAACGGGCCAACTTTACATGTGCTTCTAGGGCATGCCTTCTTAAACTATGTGTGGCTATGTTTGATCACATCGTGGGTAAGATCCTTAATTGTTGGACCTTCGTAGGCATTCTAGTCTACTAGGAAGAGAGCCATTTTTTCTACTCCCCTTTCTTTATATTGTGTGTCCATAGTGGACCCGATATCCGAGAAGTCATCTGGGAACTTTCAAAGCTTCAGCCTCTCCATCATCCCTATTGTCATCCAGACAAAGTGCAGGCTTTGGACTTCAAAGTCATCTTGGTAATCTTCCCAAAATTCCTCCATGTGAAATGCATGGGGATCTGATACACGGGGAAGTGCCATTGCTATTTTTCCTAGCAGTTCAAAGTTCTTCCACATTAGATAAAATTCTGTTAAGCCCATACTTTTAAGCTCGATGTCCACCTCCTTAGCAGTGGCCAGACTACAAGAATAGTTCCTATAGGTGATTGGGAATGGAACATTTGTTACCTTCTTCACCGCGAAGAGGGCATATAGCTCCAAGATCTGCCAGCAGTATTCTAAAAGAATTATTTTGTTCCCACAATGCTTGGATAACAAGTAGGGTTTCTCAGAGAAGCCGGTCACCTGAATATAGGTGTGCTACTGGAACTGAATGTAATAGTGACCATAACTTCTGACCAAATCCATTGCCTCCTTAGAGAGGCAGTACTCGGCATCCTGAGTAGGTGTGAGAAGATTGTAGTAAATGAAGGTAGAAGCTAAGGAAACTAGCCTCCCATTGGATTTGTGGAAAATAATATTGGGGAGCCTTTTGGCCTGGGCTGACCCTGAGTACACCTATTTTGAGTAGCCCATTTGTGATGGGGC
The DNA here is from genome assembly GCA_018584345.1 of Thuja plicata. Classification (NCBI taxonomy): domain Eukaryota; kingdom Viridiplantae; phylum Streptophyta; class Pinopsida; order Cupressales; family Cupressaceae; genus Thuja; species Thuja plicata. The sequence continues at coordinate 847,702 of MU225019.1, read as the reverse complement.
ATTGTTCTGCCAGAGCCCAAAGAACATATGATGTCATGTAAAATTTAGAGGTCCGGTTGACCTGGAGGAACTGGGAGTCAACATGATTTGAGATGATGGTGGCCCAATCAAAATATTGTTCACTGGAGGAGATGCCCAACAGGAAGTAGAACATCCATGCCAAGAATTCCTGGGCATGGGGTTGTCCAAAGACCCTACGTAATGCTATGATCCCCATCTATATACTTTCATCAAATTCTGATCGGTGGATTTCCAGCTTCATCCTTTTGGAGTCTTTCTTTGGCGTCTTTAGCCAGTTGTTTTTCAGATACTACCAAGCCATGTGTTGTAGTTCTAGAAATTCTCCCAAGGCCATGGACAGGGTGAGGGTGGTAGCTTGCTCAAACTGGGGTATCCCTAGACCCACCTGAAAAGTTGTAGCATCCAAAGACACCATGTGGGTTGGATATCCGATTGGGACTGAGGTAATGAGCATGACGGCTTAGATAGATAAATTGTAGTGTGCGGCTAGAGTAAGAATAATTTTCTAGGATTACACGGAGCAAGGGAAGCAAACTGCTTTGAGAATCCTAGAATTGCCGATATTGATGGCCAATAGGTCTCCGGCCATTTGTTGTATATATATCATTTTCACTATGACATGCATTTCTTCCCACATTCTGATGCTGGTGTCGATAACCAAATGAACCTTGGAATCGATCTTTGATCCCGTGATAATATTTTCCTTCAAGTACTTCATGGTTAGGGGAAGATTTTCCAGGGCCCTCTTGATATTTGTCCTAATGGTTGCATTGGTGACTGTCGAGGTGGGGAGATTTGGACTCTTGGGTGGAGAAGATGCAGATGCTTTTGACATGATTAATGAGTTTCATGCTGGCAACCTGCAAAGCAAGACAACCATCAGAATTTATACAAGACAAAAAATTACTCTGGGATCTGGAGATCTTACCACTGCATCGCGCATTCACCTGAAAAGTTAGTTCATGTCAAAATCTAGAAAATATGTGCATATAATGGAGACTTAGGAATTTGACCACTATCTGAGCCCCTGGGGATTCTAGTACGTATGACAAAAGTGGGATAGGGGCTGAATGAGGACACAGGACCCAGAGTCTGGAAAACCAACCATTAGTTGACATGACCGGAAGATGGGCTGTACTAGGATGACATGGATATCACATGGTAATGCAATTAGTGGGAGTTATGGTAATAATGCTGACAACTGTCCAAACACATGAGAAGTGAAAGCCACTTGGCTAGACTTAAATGCGCGCATGGGAAATTAATTCACCATTAAGACTATCATGGCAAAGGAGAGAGAAAACAACCATGGTTCAAACTGCAACACCCCAAAATTGGCACCTAATAATCCAATCAATTTTGGTGCATTCCTTCAATTTTCTCATCTTCGAAGTCCTATTGTATTAGGCAAATTCTTCTCCTAGTTGACTTTAATTGACTGAGTTTCAAATGCAAAAAACCCAAATTTGCATAAATCTGACATTATATTTAATTCCTAAATTCTCAATGATTATTAGCTAAAAACCCCTATGATTAATTGATTTAAATCTA
>MU225019.1:832915-845792 GCA_018584345.1 Thuja plicata | reverse complement strand
TGTTTTAAGCTCAATTTGCATAATTAGTGTAAATTTCAATTGGAATTAAAGATATATGCTTTCATTTAAGATTCATTTCTATATCTAATATTTCAATTTGATGTTTTCAAGCTTTCATAGATTACAATATTTTCATTTCTAGACTAAGAGTATTTTCTTTTTTGCTAGTTTAATTGCATTTTACTTACATAGAGTAGTTGCAATTCATTCTTAGATTAGTGCAATTCAATTTCTTAGTTTAATTGCATCTCTTTTCATAGATTAGTTGCAATTCCAATTTCATAGAATAATGGAAATTCTTCTCTTCTTGCATTCTTAAATCCTCCATGTTAGCAATAGTCAGGTTGTTGGCTCTCTTTCTGAGGGTAAAACTCAACATCCACATCTAATTAGGAGGCAACAGGTCGCCTCAATCAAATTTGCAGAACAAACAATTCATGTTTGTTTTTGTGAATTGAGTGATTGTGTAAGGACTATGTTGTGTTTGTGTTGAATCCAGAGGTCCAAATTCAGCATACAACATTTTGGCGCCCATCGTGGGGCTCGAACCCACAATCACAAGGTTAATTTTTGTGAGTTTTGTGATAAATTTCTGAGGTTTTTTTCCAGAAATCTAACAGATGTTTTTATTGGTACATGCACATCTGAAATGATATAGATTCAAACTTTATATTTCTAGAAATTTATTTGAGTTATCTTTCATTTTCCTTTGGTTTGAATTAATTTTGTTGGGATTTGCAAAAGTTATGGTCACTTTAGTGCAGACTAGTTAGAACCTGATTTTTATGAAATCCGACTGATGTTTTTTATTGGTATGTGCACATATGACATGATAAAAATCTGAAATTTATATTTCTGGAAAGGTATTTGAGCTAGCTTTCATTTTCTATTGGTTTGAATTAATTTAATTATGATTTATAAAAGTTATGATTGATTTAGTGCAGACTGGTCAAAACTAGATTTCTATGACAATAGGTTTTTCAATTATCAAATGATATATTATCTTTGACTAACCTGATTTTCTAACAAGTGGGATTGGCAAGCTGTGTGTTTTTTTTTTTTATGGATTTTTATAATAGTGGGTTGCATGTGCAGGAATAGGTAAGGTTTTCCTAATAGTGGTTTGTAGGACGCTATACAACAAGACTAAAACACAAACTACTAATGATATTTCTTGTACGTTGCCTTTGATCGATAGAACGCAAAACGTCATGCTTGCTTCTTGTTTTTGATTTCTTAAAATAGGAACCCACATGCAAGAATTCTTAAAATGAATGTTTGTTTGTTGTTTTAGGAATGAAAATAATGTCAGGAAACTATGCTCTCACCCTTTTGGGATGATCAGAAATCCAGAACCATTATTTTCATTTTCTTATTCTACTTGAAGTGTCTTTTAGTTTTGTAAACCTAAGGAATTGCATGGACATATCCTCTCCCCTTGCCTTCGTGGATCTTGGGTGAAAGAGAAATCCATACAAATCCTTTAGCGTGGCTACCTCCTGAGTGCTTTAACAGAGTTGGTGATAGTGGATTGCCCAACTGGTAACAGGCTAAAGCAAAGCCCTTCCAAACTGGTATATAAAAAATGTCATTGTGATTAATGTCACAGTGAACAGGTGTTGATTGCATTATACGGGAAGAATATCTCCCTCAGTACCCTTGTGGTGTGTTAAAACCTACATAATGTAGCTTTTGTAGACTGGGAGGCCTCCATAATAGAGCTAATCTGCCACAAGTATAACCACTTGAATGGATGCCCTTACTACAAATTGTGTTCTAGTATCCAAAAACCCTCTATCTATTGGTGCGAAAGGTTAGAGACCGACTAAGATGCCCCACACTTTTACGGCTCTTAGTAGAGACAACAACCCTTTTGGAAGCAATTCCTTTGGGGTTCGAATCTTGGTGTGCCTGAGAAGTGAGTGCACATGTAAGGAGGAGCCTGTGCCTCCAAGCTTCTAAGTTGTCCACTATGAGTAAGTGTAGCTGAATTTTGGTTCAAGTGGGGATTCAACAGATATTGTCCTAGCTATCCTAGGATTGTGATGTGTCTGTTCTGGTACTATGAACATTCTGCTTGATGTGTCTTGTGTGGGTGAAGCATCAAAATAAACAAACATCTCAAACATTCAAATCAAACATCAAAATGATCAACGATTCTAAATCTACATTTCTAGGTGTTAACTGTCAAAATATTGTCCAAGTTTCTACACCTGCTATCAAGACTCTACAATCTATCAACTTGCTATCCAAATCGCTATTCTACTGTGAAGGTTCTATCTGAATTTTCACAAATCTACATTCTCATCAACATTGTTACTAGTCTATATTGTGTTGCAATCTGTTGATAGTCTGACTCATTGTTGTCTCAAAATCTAACCTTGTTGTGCTAGTCCAAGTGACCCATTATCTATTTCAAACTTATTAGTCTTTTTCTACGCTATCCTTATTCTGGGTTGTGAGAATAGGTTAGTTAACCCTGACTCAAGATCAGAGTCATTTCTATCTCCCTCTTAGTTGGACATTATCTCCTTTATCCTTTGGTCTTGGACTTAATCAGCACTTTAGATATCATTTCAATACCTGTCAGTCAATCGGTTGATTCATCATACCTCCTTTTCAATATTCTAAGCAAGCGCATCAAGACAATTTTACAATGTCTAAAACCAAAGATGAGATTCTTAGGGAAGATTTATGGAAACAACTTCGAATTATGGGATCTCAACTCCAACGATTAAGGGAGGAACAAGATTCTCACGTCTCTCTGATTTCTTCCAACATGGGTAAATCTTGGTATATCAATCCCAATTTTTATCCCAAACAATGTGATGATGATCCCAATTTTTATCCCAGACAATGTGATGACAATCCCAATTTTTATCCCGAGCAATGTAATGATACCTATATTCCTGAGCATCATCTTCATGGTACACTCATGCTTACTGGTAATGGGGGATTGTACTAGATAGATTGTGATGGTGATCCATATGAGTCTGATTTTGAAAGAGACTTTGATGATTTTAATGAACAATACCTCTTTAATACCTCTATTGAGGAAAAGAAAGCCTACCGCGTTGATTTAAAATGTCAATACTATAAGAATCTCTCCTCTAAAGATTCTCATGCTGAAAATAAAGATTGCACTCTCAAGAAAGATCATGTTAATGATGAACCAGTGCTTTGTAATGATTCCCTTCCATCCTCTACTTCCTCCAATACTCATACATCTCCTAGAGTTGCCAAATCTTCCACAAATTCCCCATCTGACAGAAGTCCTAATGCTTTTCATGTTGTTCCCTATAGTTATCCTCAAGGGATACCTCTAAAAGGGATCCAAGCTAACTCGCATATGACTGCAAGTCCTTATCAGGTTTCAAAGATCATAGACCCCAAGCTTCCATGTGCTTCAACACCTATCATGTCTATTCCAAATGACTACCCGTCAGCGTGTCAAGAATCCCATATGCAGATTAAAACTCCTACCTCATCCTTAAAAGTGGCTCCATGTCAAGAGGAGAATCCACAATGTGAGAAAACAAATATCAGTTATGATCAAGACAAAGACCCCATCCATCTTAATCCAATGGTTGACCAGCTTCGCATATCTAACAAGTCCCATGATGATTCTATACAATCTCCTCCCACATTTTAACAAGGTCCCATATCCCTCAATTCTGAGGATAATCCTCTCATATCCTTTTTCTTCCAAAAAGATATCCCTCCATCTCAAGAGCTACATACTCCTCCATCTCCCAAGCAAGATCAAGATATCCTTACCACCATCTCTAATGAACCTATTGAAAATCAAGAGAAAGGTACCCTTTGTACACCGTCTAAAGATCCTTGTCAAGATCAAATCATCCCTTCATCTCCATGTCATGCTCTTCCACATCTAGAAAACATCGTTCCTCCAAATCCCTTACAGAAAAATAAATCCTCTCAAGCTTTAGATGCTCCTATCAAAGTTGTTCCTATCAAAGCTACTCATGCTCCTATTGATATAAAGGTGAATTCAAAAGAGAAGTGCCTTGGCCATGCAGCTCACTCTAAATATGTTGATATCCCCTCCACACTTTATATCCCTCCATTCAAACATAAGCATTAGTCTTCTCCATCCTCCAAATCTATCCTTGGTCCTTATATCCCAAAGCTTAGACCATCAAACCTTCCATCTATATTGGGTGCTTATATCCCTCCATCTACCATGCCTATCACTACTAGCTTGTCATCTACTTATCCTATCTCCTATCAAGATCAACAAAGACATACATATTTGAAGTCTCCCTATCAACCCCTCCATATGAACCAGTCATATCGGCCCTATTCATCCACAACTTCTAAGTCTTTTGGAAGCCATTTGGATGTCAAACAAAGAAATTAGAAATATAAGAATCCACGTACATATGAAGATCACTATGTCCAATTTAATAGACATGTGACTACAAAGAAAGAGGAAATATTCAAGAGACCACAAAGGTCCACTAAGCAAAGAACCCAATCAAAGAAAATATGGGTTCCTAAATCCATTATGAATGAATTGCATTCTAAATCATCTGATAGAAAATCAAATGCTATATGGGTTCCCAAGTCTCTACTTAAGAACTTGGATACAAAAAGAAAAGAAAAATTTATGTGGATTCCCAAGTCTCTCTTAAAAGGCTTGAACAAAAAGGAAAAATCAGACTTGGCATCCAAGCTTCCAAAGTCTTCCACTTCATCTCCATCTAAACATCTCCCATCTTCTGACTCCATCTTGGGTCCTCATGTACCAAGATCCATATCCACTCATCCATCAATGTCTCAAGCTATTTTATCCACTTTTCCTCCATACGTCCACTACCCTTCGAGGAGTGTGTCAATGTTGATCTTGTCACTTACTATCCTTCCATATTGGGTCCTTACATTCCTTCTTTTTCTCTCATCCAATCCGTTACATAAAATCTTGGCCTCCATCTTCCTTATCCTCCATTTCATCTTCCTATCAACATATCTGAGCATACTTTTAGTGGCCTTGGCCCCTCATAGCATATCCTTCAAAGGAGCACTATCTAAAGAGCACGAAGCTTAAGTCCTACATAAATTCAAAAAAAAAGAGAGAAAAATAACAAAAAAAAATGAAAAAGTGCCTTGGTAAAAACCTGGTAAACAGGCACCTTGGTAGCAAAAGTAAAGAGAAATCAATTCATCCTATGGTGAAAACCACTTCTTGTGGCGCCTTGGATAAGTACCATAATGAAAACCTGGCAAACAAGCATCATGCATAATTCCTCCTACTTGCACTCTTCACTCAGGGGAAAGTTCCTTCCATGTCATCTTCTCCCATCATATCTTACATCCAGCTAGCTTGTGAACATCCATTTTCCTTCTGCTGATCTTGACAAGGTTGAGCCTATCCATGAGCACCATGTATCCTGACATTCATGATCCCTCCCATCAACCTATTCACTTTTGCATGATACCCTATCATGATCTTGATTATCCCAAGCCTATCCTTCCTATCTCTAAGCATTTGTGCCATAATCCAAGACATTCACTTATACCTCCATCACCCCTTATCTTAATTACGCTTTTATAGCTATGTCCTATCCAAAGTTGACCCCTTGGTCTTGATCAAAACTAAAAAATTGTTTCTCCAAAGTCTCGTGACATATCCACTCTTTTGGACATGTGCTTTTATGACATCAGGTCATTATCCTATATACTCTCCAGCACTACTCCATGAGCCTACATTTCCTATATTCTTGTTTCCCTAGCTTGGGTAATCTTGAGGAGACTGTCCTTGAGGGTTGCATTCACCCTCTTCATCCATCATTTCCTATCCGTCTCATACATTAGCTTTCTAATCCATCTGTAATGTCCTACACCTTGCTAGGTATTGGGGGCATGCCAATGTGATCTTGATTGAGATTGAGTAATCTTTAAAAAATCTAAAAATTGTAAATCTCTAAAAAATTCTAAAAATTGTAAAATCTCTAAAAATCTAAAAATTGTAAAATCTTTAAAAATTCTAAAAATTTGCTTTCCTTCTTTAGTTTTCTTTCCTGCTTTAGTTCACTGTCATCTTTGAGATTTTTCTCAACCTCACATGGCATGTTCCTGGTCTAGGGGGCATTGTCTTATCTTTTGGAGTTCTCCTCTTGCATCGGTCACCAGCGGATCTCGCTGTGTCTGCCTGTCGATGCCTTGTAGCGCTTCGTCTCTTCTTGAGACTCTCTTCTGCATCAGTCACCAGTGGTCCTCATTGCATCTGCCTGTTAATGCCTAGATCTCATTATCAATCTTTATTCTTGAGAATCTCTTGCGACAGTCACCAATGGTTCTCACTGAGTCTGCCTACTGCCACTACATTGATGAGATTTCTTGCATTGTTTCGCTATCCATTTTGCTCGGCTTCGATCCATTCGTTACTTGGGGGCATGGCTCCCCATTTTTATCATGCTTCGGTTTATACTTGAGTAAATAATCTTGTCAGTCCTGAAGGACAACTCTCTACTGGCACAAACTAGTGTTTCTCAACACCTTAATCAAACAATATTTTTTAACACTCTCTTTGGATACATTTGTGTTTTTCAACACATCTCGGATATCTCATGACATAAAAATCTCTTGATAGAAATCAAACACATTGCACTCACAAAAACAATGGTGTTTTTCAACACCCTTAACATAGACACATTTTTAAGCCTTGAAACATACTGAGATATGATTAACTCTTTCATAGTATGTTGTCTATTCTTATGAATTTCATTGATATTTTCTTTGTCTACTTCTTGTTGGTGTGTTTTTGATGATCCGGCAACGTCATATAAATAGGGTGTATGTGATAAGAGATTCTGTATTAAGGTGGAAAAGCCTCGCATCCCTCAATCTTGTTTATTTGTATGCCAAGGGGAGGTCGAAACTATCTCCTTGACTGTTATTGTTGTGTTTGTTTACTTGTGAACTTTTACTATATCAAATCGGAAACAATGTTTAGGTCACCTTGGCTTTTGTGCCTCAGTGCTTATGTTCATTTCCTATATTTTATTTGATGAAAGTCATATTCATATTCTTATGGTCACAGTGGCACCAGTAAGGATTGTATTGACTCCGATGATCCAAAAGCACCCGATGATGATAAATACGATGAGTCCAACAACCACAGTCCTAGGATTGCATTTAGCTTAGGCTTGCATTTGCATTGTAGGCTTTCATTCACATTTTAGGCTTGCATTGTGGTAGTTTGGTGCTCTCTTCATTATCTTCTCATTCTTTAGAAGTCCTCATCTTTCATCATGGTTCTTCTTGACTGCATGAGTGTCCAGTCCTCATTCTCGATCTTCGTGCGTATCCTTCTTTGGCTAGTATCTGTTGTATATTGTGAATGCCCTGCATGAGATGATTAGTACCATTGCATTCCATTCATTTTCAAAAAGTGCATTTCCATAAATTCATTTTCATGTGCATCCATTATAAGCATAACTCAAATCATACATAACATTTATCCATCTAACATTTATCATAGCATTTTCATGCATCAATAAAACACGTACATTTGCATATGCATTCATCGCATACATTTCTAATCCATACATCTAAAATCATATAGGAAATCATCTCATACACATTTAAAGCAATATATACACATGTACAATGATGCCAAAAAATCAAGCTCATATATATATATCGATCGGTCTGAATATACAAGGGTGCTACTCGAGCATAATAGGTCAAAATGGTGGTACATTATACTTCATAACCTAACCACCTAGAGGAGGTGCAGGTGGGGGCATCCCCTGCTACTATGGAGGTGGTCCTGCTGGAGGTGGTCCCTGTGGAATAGCCCGAGTGCCAACATACTCTGAAAAAGGTAGAATCTGATATGCTGCCTCAGGAACTGCAAGAGTATATGTAGCATAATAGCAGGCCGCCTGTACAGCCTCATATCTAATATCCAACTATGCTCTGGCTCGTGCCTCCCGTGGTCCCACTCTGATATCCGGGTATCTCTGATGACCACCTGTGTATGAAGGTCATACGCTCCCTCTGTGTTTCCCGCACTCTCTGTCTCTCTCTCGCTCTACGAAGAGCTTCCTATAGCTGAGTCACCTATCCGCTAGCTAGAGCATTAGTCAAAACTCCATCGGCTATGATGGTATCATCACCCTACTTTGTAGCTCTATCTTGGCTACCACTAGGCCCAGCACCTATATCTAATCCCATAGGCCTCATAGGGATAGCAGTCTGATGTGTACGTGGACGTACCACTCTATCCTGCTACTGTAGTGGCTGCTGCTATGGCTACTGACCCAGAGGCTGCTGTCCTAGAGGAGGAACCTATGGTTCCTACTACTGTGGTGGTGGCTGCACCACTGGAGGAATCTGGCCCACTAGAGAGGTGAACCTAGGAAATGGATGTGCTAATAGCTGATCTCTGTATGCAGGTGTCACACCTGCATTTGTCACTGCTGCCATGTAATCCCATTGGGATGGTGGTACCCGGGCATCTATCATGCTATGTCCCCTATCAAGCTACCTTTGCCAACCCTTCTTTGTCTCATCGAAAAATCAAGCATACGTGCAATACTCAAGTGATACATCCTAAGGCCTCCTGAACTAGCGCAGCACACGTGTAAAGAGGAAACGCTTGATCACTGTGATGGTATGCCCTATCAGAGGATGTGAATAGAACATGTATGATAGCTCATGACAAGCATCATCCCAGACCTTAGTAGCTTCCCATGGTCTCCATATCACTACAGCCATATCATCAATCTGCGTGCGCCACTACTCAGTCTTACCCAGCGCAGGTTGGGTCATTGGATCAGCATATCTATAAATATATGACTCTAATGGCTGCCATGTATCATGGAAAATTAGCCTACATATGGGAAGGTGCTCCCAGGCCCAGATCTGCAACACAAATACTCCTGCTACCATAGTGCGGGCACCCCAATACACGACCTCATGCATCTCATGATACATCTATGTGAGTATGCACTCACCCCATCCATACATCACTATTGGCACATCTAGCATATTCTGGAGCATAACACCCTAGCCACACTCCAAACCATGTTGACCATGATCTGGTACCAGATAAAAGATCAAAAATAATGCCAGAATGACTGCCAGGGGTAATCTTGGCCATATATATGTATTAGCTCCTCCCAGGTGATAGCCCAGCCCACCACCAATTGATCCTGAAAAATGGCTCTTAAAGCCTATGTACCATCTCTCAGCTGCATGCAGTACTCCATGCAAGCTCCATGGAATAACACTCTCAATATTCGGTATACATCCTCTGGAGTCACCGTCATCTCTCCCTCTAGCAGATGAAAGGTATTCATCTCCGAATAGAAATAACCAAGGCCCCAAGTAATCTGTGATTTACCTGAATATCAGGTACATCATGTAGATATGTCAATCCTAACCCATCAATGTGGGCCCCATCAGCATCTGATAATCTCTGCAGTAACTCACCCATGATAGGATGATGGGACCTGAAACTAATGTCTGGGAGATCGACCTACAACACAAAAGGACAAAATTGGATCAGTACCTCAACAATGATGATTTTCAAAATAAAAGACAACAAATGTAGCTATGGAACTACTCGACATACAGTTCAACTGGTTGACTCTGCGATGCAAGAAAATAACATTTTTTTAGTTTTTGCCAATTTCCCATGTGATAAAATTATTTTCTCACGTGAGGAAACTCTAGTTCTGCGTGAGCTTTCTAGCTCGCGCGAAGCAGGATGTGTTCTCGCGCAAGATTCTAGGAATCTCGCATGGTGCACGCATGGTCTTTGTGCGAGCGTTGGTGAGGGGCCCACGCATGAAATCCCCAACCTGCGTGAGGAAACAATTTTCTCATGCGAAGAGCGATCAGGCCCAGTGCGAGGAAACTGTTTCCTTATGTGACACTTGGTGAAACATGGTTTAAAGGCTAAAAAAATCTCACTAACGCTAAATAACGATAATTTTTTTTGCAGAAATACAAGATCTAGTTATGAATACTCATAGGTGCGTCATACTCTACTGGTCAGTTGTGCCATTGGGTGCACTCAAATCGATACATGTGCACAGGAATGCTCTCAATGTCAGCTAGAGCTCTCACCATCTCTAAAGTCAAAGGTGAATAATGATTTGAAAATGACCCCTCCAGGCCTTATATAGCCTTTGACCTAATTTTTCAAAGTGCTCCATTTTCTACAAAAATTGCACCCTTGGCTAATCGGACCATTCTGAATCCATTTTTGTGATCAAAATTGAAATCTGACACTCTTAAGTAGCTCAAAATTTCATTTTAAAAATCTCAAGACCGACATGATCAGATGCTTGTGCAGTCAGCTTTTTGATGTTGGTTTTGTTAGCACTGCCTTGGTAAAAAATTGAATTTCTTGGTCTTTTGCTTTTCCCAGGATTTCTTGTTTCAAAATCCTATGCTTTTCCATGTAAAAGAGGTCAAAACCTTTTTTTAAAGTCATGTTTTTGTTTGCTCGCTCTGTCGCGTCGATCTTTTAAAAGTGTCTTTAAGTCGCGCGAGTGCGCGACGAGCTGTTTTAAAAGAGAATCACGCAATCGCGATGAGCTCATGTTCAGTTTTGATCTGTGCGTGAGTGGGTGATGAACTATTTTAAAAGTGAATCACGCAATCGTGATCTGCATATGTCAAGTTTTTTAAGTTGCGCGAGTGTGCGATGAGCTGTTTTGAAATGTAGGTCGCACAGTCGCTGTATAATTTTGCTGTTCCTATCATAGTCTACGACCGAGTGAGTCATGTTTAAAATGAAACAGTCACACACCCGCATTAAGTTTTATGTCAGTGTTAATAGCCCACGACTGCATGACGAGCTTATTTCCTGAAGGTCGCCCACTCACTTAGGTTCTAACTCAGTTGTGTTTTACAGTGCGAGTGCATGGCGAAGGCATGAAGTACTGATATGAACATTCATTGCTCAGTCGCACAAGTCATTTTCAAGATCCATAGCAGTCTGCGACCAAGTGACAAAGGAGATCATTCAACGCCTCGCTCACTCGCTGATGCTTTGAGGCGATCAAAAATCAACTCGCAAGCGTGCGGTGAGTTAAAAAAGGAAAGACGTCGCTCACTCACCAATCAATAAGGATGGAAGGAAAAGAGCTTGCGAGTTTGCGACTAGAGAAAGAAAAGGCACAGTCGCGCACTCGTAGTCAGTAATGAAATAAAAATTTTGAGCTCGCGAGTAGGTGACCGAGCAAAGAACCGATGCCATTGCTCACTTGTGTATAAGATGGAAACTGGAATGTTAAGTGGCGCGAGTGTGTGACCAGACAGAGTATGCAGTAAAGAAATGAATGTTGCTCAGTCGCCCAAATCAAAAAGTGCAGTTTAAAAAGCTAGCGAGTATGCGATGATGGAATAGATGAAAGAAAAGATGCATTGTCGCTCAATCGCCAGGACTCAAGAAAAATGAAATGTTAGCTCGCGAGCGTGCAACGAGTTAAAAAAGGAAAGCATCACTCACTCGCATGAATCCAAAAGCAAAGTAAAAAGTGACACGAGTATGTGACAAACATAAAATGAGGCTCAAGACTTAGGTCATCGCTCACTCGCAAAAGGTGAAAAGTGGAGCAAGGATGGATGGCGAGTATGCGACCAGTTGAATAGTAGGGATGTGTCACTCACTCGCAAGGGTCTTTCAAAATGAATAAAATGCAGTGTGTTGGCTATTTTCAGTATTGACGATGCATAATCTGAAGGGTCTCGTGTTCAAATTACCCTACTTCAGCTAAAGAGCCACCAAAGAAGAAATAGAAAATAGAGCACAAAATGATGCAGGACAGAAAAGAGACATGGCAAAATTCATGTCTGAGGCCAGAACTGCCATGGATGCCAGCTGGATGGAAGCTGTTGCCTTTTGATTTGCCCACCGTCAAAGAAGTGAATAGATGGGAGGCGAAGCTTAAAGGATGAATATGGTTAAGCCACAAAAGACAAACCTTGTAAATTAGCTGCCACCTATGTTCGATTGCAAAATTTTGTTGCAAAGTTGTTGCAAGCGGTTGTGTAATCCTTCCCAGTATGTCGGTAGCTTGTTACATCCTTGTGCTATAAAAGGATCCCAAGACTACTGTGAAAGGGGATGGTCATTTTTCTGTCTGAAAATAATACTAAGTCAATTGTAAATCTTGGTTTTGAGAACCAATATATCTGGTCTTTTGGAGAAATCTCTGTGAATATATTAATTGATGATGACTTTTGAATAAAATCTAGTTCACAGTTTCTGAAGCATTTAATGGATTGTCTGTCTTCATTTTAGCATTCTAAATTTTGTCTAAATTGAATGTTCTAGGAATGTTTTCAATTTATATATCTGTAAGGCAGATTATGAAATACTTCTAGGGTTCTTTCAAGGAGAGAATATATCTTAGAGATATTTCAATAAAGTTCAGGGTAGTAAATGAATTTGATGGGTTAATTTGGCTAAATGTGCTGAGATAGATATACAAGGTATATCTATGTTTGTGTCAGATCCTGTAATTGCCTTAAGTTTAGTCTTCAATCATGATGGTTAAAATTATTCACAGATGACTCCATGCCCTAAGATTGAGCACTGGTCTATTTTTGTTCAATTAAATGACTATCATCATTAAAATCAATCTTTACTTTCAATTTGGTCTATTTTAGTAAAAGTTATAGTGATCATTCCCTGTAATTCCACCAATATCAAGCTAGAATAATTTAGTGATTTCATTATTCTAAGTTTTCAAGGATAATCCCGCTTGAGTTTGTGGAGCTCAAAGTGTAGGAGGTCTCAAGACCTTGTTACTATTGTTCTACTCTATGCTTGATCAGTGTCAGGGATAAATAGAGTGAACCTTCTGAGGAGTATTTTTATGTCAGCAAGAAA
>MU225019.1:804402-818757 GCA_018584345.1 Thuja plicata | reverse complement strand
CCTTTTTAGGGTGAAAAGACACAACTCTTATTACAAATTATTTTGAAAAAACAATAAACTAACTAAAAATTAACTACCTAACTTTCGGATTTGGCTTTGGTCGAAAATCCAAAACACCTTGTGAAAAGCTAATATTTCTACTGGAAATAGGAAATGTGATTTCCAGAACTGGGTCTTTTTTAGATTTTTAAAATTTGACCATCTTTATCCTCTGTCAAAATCATCTTTGTAGAAAGTCTAAATTCCAACATTTTCTGAAGGCTTCGATTAGTTAGTTCTATTTATTTCTGTCATAAAGCTTCCTTCCTTTGATATTTTTTTTTTATGGAGAAAAATGCTTCTTTAAATGGATTGGGACTTCTAAATTATCAAAATTTAGGGTACCACCAGAATGATCGAATACGAATTTCTTTTTATACGACCTGTCGTATTTAATGCTTGCAACCATACATAGAGATTTTCAAACTTTGATCTTGATGAAATTTAGATAATGCGTGAATGCATATAGCTATAATCTGAGATTTTAACCATGAATCCAAAGGCACATACTTAGAAGTGAGTACACCAACTATGCAGGGGTTCTAAGCTAGAATAGCTCCCCCTAAGACCAAGAAGGTCAATTCAAGCAAAAGTAGAGGGTGTGTCCACTGTGGATGGATCAACTAATTTGTCAAAATCTTTGTCCTTCTTTAATTCAACCCAAACTTTGCTTGAAGCATCATTTTCTTTGACAAAATTGACTTCTCCTTTCTCTTCAAATAGAGACTTTTTTGGATCTTCTTGTTTCTGAGTTTTGGATCTGCAAAACTTTGTGATATGTCCAGCCTTTCCACATGTGTGACAAATGATAGAAGGTCTGATCTTTTTCTTCATCATGCTGCATTTATTTATTGTGTGTCCATTTTAGTTGCATATCTGACATGTAGTGTTTTGTAAGCTCTTTTGAGGTTGATTTCTCTGATTGTTTTGATTCATTCTTCTTTGATTTTGTTGTGACTGAGTTCTGCAATGTATAGCCCTGTGACCAAATTTATTACAAGAGAAACAATAACCATTAAAAGGTCTTACCTCTTTGCAATCTCTTGCCAAATGTGCATGTTTATTACATGCATAACAAGTTTTGTTAACTTGTTTGATTTCCCTTTTAGGTGGTTTAGATATAACCTCTGTAGTATCTTCAATTTTCTTAGCTTCTGAAGATGATTCAAGTGTTTTTTCTTTCTCTTGTGATGATTTGATTTCATCTTGTGTTGTACTGAATCCAAGACCAGTAGTGTTCCCTTTTTTTCTTTGCACGTTGAGTTGGGATTGAATTAAATCAGAACTTGTGTGGAGTTTATCAATCTTATCCTTTGCTTCTGTTAATTTAGTTTCCAACTTCTTCTTCATGTTTTCCAATTCCAAGACTTTCATGTTTTCCTGCAAAAGTGCATCTTCCAATTGTTTGCTTTCTTTGATCTTGTCTTCAATGGTGTTCTGGCTATTTATAAGTTGTTCCTCCAGATCTTCAAGTTTATCCTTTAGAGATTTATTCTCTTCATTAAGCTTTTTGACCATTTTTCCTAGATCACTTGTAGAAAAATCTTTCAGATCTTTTCTTAGCCTTTTGATAATTATTTGAGAGCCATCATTTTTCAATCTTAGTTCTTCATTTTCTTTCTTAGATCTATCAAGATCTTCAAGAGCTTCTTCAAGTTTCTTTTTCAAATGTTTTGCTTTAGCTGAGTCCATGATCTTCTCAAGTTGTTAAAATTTCTTTTAGAGGACCAGAGCTCTGATACCAATTGTTAGAAACACTGAGAGGCGGGGGGGTGAATCAGTGTTTATCTTATTAATTATATTTCAGCCAATTAAACATATATCAAATGTGCATCCAAAGAAACATAACACAAGAACACATA
The DNA here is from genome assembly GCA_018584345.1 of Thuja plicata. NCBI lineage: Eukaryota > Viridiplantae > Streptophyta > Pinopsida > Cupressales > Cupressaceae > Thuja > Thuja plicata. The sequence continues at coordinate 816,856 of MU225019.1, read as the reverse complement.
ACAAATGATATGATTAAGGAGAACCTTGATCAGAAAAAAACTTTGGTGGGGATTAGTACCCACAAAATATTGTACTAGGTATAATGAACTTGTTAAAGTTCCTTTGCCTTGTTACAAGCAGTCTTTACAAATTGAGTACAATGACCTGGTTAAGGGTCTAACCCTATTAAGAGTCTTTTACAATAACCATGTTAGGGGTGGTGGACTCATTGTCCAAGGACTCACTGTCCAGTAAGATGAAGGCTACAACCCTCTGAATGTTTATATGCACTATATCAAAAATGAACTGCTATAGTGACACTGTTGTCTGATCAGTTCCGTGTATGCGTGGATACTCTTACTTCTTCAAAGAGCTATATCATCTTCTGACTTCATTATACTATCCCTCTATAACTTATTCTTACACAATAATTGACTTCTCTTACACGTTGTAACATAACAATACATTACATACTTATATCTTTACAAACGAATAGACGCGACTCAAAACATAACACTTAGTCGGCCTCTTAAAAAAATATACAACGCTTCCAAACAAGTCGGCTCAAGAATGTTTACAACAACATTAATTACATCACAAAAAACTTATAACTAAAGGCACATAGCCTTAGCATCACAAAATAATACACGTTGATCAAAATAGTAGTCAGCTTTTGGGCTCTGTATTCTGGACTGTTTCCTGGAATGCAGTGTACTAATCTGTCTGTAACTTTTCCGTACTGATGTTCCATACTCTATGCATTTGGATATAGCATGTATATACACCATAGAGTATATATCTAAGCATGCATATTCTAGTGTGATCTCTAACACGCACGCTGATGTGCTGATCACTATATCTATCTGACTGCTCTGTATTTTGTACTTAGTCATTTTATCTATTAAGTTATCTTTGATAGAAACTTAGTATGACTTTGTTGCCATGATTTAAAACACAAAATAAGCCATGCTTCCTCAGGAAGTCAACTTTCCAACACTATGAACATAGAATAAGGTATATTATACCTTATTGAAACTCCTCCTAGGTTTGCTGACCAAAAATCTATTATATTTGTATGTACCAAAGTATATACCAGAATTTGTAACATGTGCTTGTTCTGTCATACTTAGTCAAATTTACATCCTAACCTTTGGTATCACGAAAATATGACAAATGGCCTTCACATTCATGTATGGTTTCCATCAATGAAAATATTAAATCTATCAAGAGCAGTCTTTCTTGCCAACAAAAACATATAACACTTAAAAAATTTACTATGCATGCAAAATAAATAAAATTAGGCCATTGTGCATGAAAGATATTTGAAATAATAAAAATAGAGAAAGTTATTTTATGAAATTTCAAAATATGACTTGATTTTAAATAAATTATTGAGAAATTGGAAGATACCACTAGATATTTATATCCACAACTAATCCAAAAATATACACACAATAGAAGAAGAAGAAGAAGAAATACTTTTGTTGGGTATTAACATGAAGTAAAACCTCCCATTTTTGTATATTTCTATCTCAATAGAGAACCAATATTTTTAATAGTATAAAAAATAAATGATAAAGATGATTGATTTCAAAAATAGTAATTTCATGGATACAAAAACCATTTAATTTTATTTTGATAACACCTTATGTACGTAAATTCTATAAGTAAGAAACATATACACATCAAGGAGAAAATATGATTAACTATGATCAATTAAAAGTTATAAAGATTATGAGACCTCAACAATCCTATATTTCTCAGTATTGATTTGAGAAGGTAATATGTAATAGATCAAGTATCTTGTACATTTAAAAGAAAAGAACTTAAATAAAATTACTAATTTCATGCTTGAGCTATAAGAGTAAATTATTATTTACTGTATGCATCAATTAAGTTATGTATCATCATATCTCAAGTTCATCTTTGTGATGAGTGGTTGTGGAGGTAGAATGAGTGTACGGGTTTTTAAAAACCTAGGTGATGATGATGATGATGATGATGGTGATGGTGATGGTGATGGTGATGGTGATGGTGATGGTGATGGTGATGGTGATGTGATGGTGATGGTGATGGTGATGGTGATGGTGATGGTGATGGTGATGATGATGATGATGATGATGATGATGATGATGATGATGATGATGATGATGATGATGATGATGATGATGATGATGATGATGATGATGATGATGATGGAGGGGAGAGAGCAGTTTTTGGTGTGGGTTTGTGTCTATCATTTTTGTGCTTTCTTCCTATGCTATTTCTATTTTGAGGCTTAACATGTTCCAAGATTAGAGACATGTCTCGTTGCATTATATTTTCCCTATTGGAATTGTAAATTTTCAAGCATCTTCATTTAACTAGTTAGATGTGTTGGCTTATCTCTATTGGTGGTTTCTAGAGTTTTGTGTTTCTTTTTTTTCTACCTTGGTGGATCTAGATTGGGGTTGTTGTGGCTAATAAGAGGAGTCAAACGTATTTTGGCTTCTAGAGTTGAGGCTCTTTGTTGAAATCTATTTGGAGTTGGCTTTGAGGTATGTTTTACCCTACCTCTCCCTTGTTTGAGTCTTCACATTTTTATTTTGGTTATTCATCTAGTTATTTTCATGCATCAGATCATGTTTTCTCTATTTTGGTAGACATGAATGTTTTCCTTTAGTGTGAATGGGTTCTACCCCAAAGGATTTTGATCTCTTTGGATCTACTCCCTCCCTAGTGGGGTTACTCTTTTCTTGAAGATGAGGGTTTATTCTCCCATGAGATCTGGGTTTTATTGCATTGTAGTGGATATTTATGAATTTTTGGGATTATCTTATCTGTTTGTTTGGGATGTCAGCTCTGGTACTATGGTTATTCCATCTTAGAAAGATAGGGTCTTGACTTTGGTTCTTCCTTCTATTTTGTTTATTTTTTCTACTCGGTTCTTCCTTTTGGTAAGCATTTTTCTAGAACTATTTGTTGGGTTCTAGAATTTATTCTCATTGTGACTCTACATTGACTAGTACATTACATATAGAGGCAGATTTGGAAGTGGTCACTTCCAACCTTAAGTTTAAGCCTGATTTTTTTATGTGGTTAATAGTTTTGTGCTCTTGGGGATCAATGGTTGTATGGGTTTTGGTGGATGATGACATCCCTATTGGAGTGATGTTTGGTTTAGTAGTGGTTGGTTTTTGTTTGTGGCACGTTGAGGGATAATATTCTTGCATGGGTTATACCAGAGATGACTCTACTTCATATGTGACCTTACTTCTACAAAGAGATCTATTTTTTTATGGGTGACTCTATTTTATTCTATGGTCTCTTATTTTTCCCCTTTATCCCCTCTTTTTCCCATGGATCTTATAGAGGAGGTTCCACTGGTTCTCATTCTTCTAATAGTGGGATTATTGAGATGGTCCTTTCTATTATGGTTGTTAGCAATATTTACCAAAAAAATTTAGGATCTCTTCTTCCCCTCTCCATTTCTATGAAAAGATTTATTTGTAGTGGTTTCACTAGTAAAAGGTTTCAAGATTCCTTCCAAAACTTGATGGTTCCTTTTCGATTATGTCACATTTTGACTAATATTTTTTTAGTTTAAGGTGCTCTTAAGATTAGTTCTTTTTGAGTTTTTTGTGGTGGGTGATCTCACAATAGTGTGTCCCACTTTTTGGGACGAAGGATTTCGGACTTTCAAAAAGAAAAAAAAATTTATGGCTTCGCGCGAAGTATCTTCTTCGTGCGAAGTGGTTAATAGGCTTCGCACGAACTTGATAAAATGGGGGGTTCGCTCAAACTAGACCAAATTCGAGCGAACCCTCTGAATCAACAAAAAAAAACCAAATTTTCCTTGGTGGGTTCGCTCGAAGGGGGTTCGCTCTAACCCCCCAGACCCCTTCGCGCGAATGGGGTCTTCGCGCGAAGGGCCCTAAAATGAAAATTTCCCCTCAAAAAACAAAAACCTCCTAAAAATTGTCCTTTCAAGGCCTGGGACAGGGACCAAATCAAATTTTTTTCTCAAACACATGATTCCAAATGATGTGATTCGGAACAAGATTTCTAATGAATATAATTTTAATACATATTGAGTTCGTTATCACTTTCAAATATTACTTTAACTAAACATAGGTTGTTTGGCGATTCAACATCCTGTCTCTTCAAGGCTTCGGGAAAAATACTAAATTACAAAAAAAAAAATATGAAAAATATGTAGGAAAAGGGCATTTGTGTTACCTTTATATAAAAAAAAAAAAAATTGAATTTCGATATATACATTTCAAGTTAGAGTGATCAAAGTGACCTTATTTCTAAATTATAGTTGCTGTCACTTTAGAACTTAATAAAATATGAAATATTGACCCAAAATGAATGAAACCAATTACATCCTCTAGATATTGAAGTTATAAACATAATTTTGAAATAATTACATTGTTATCATATTTAAAAAAAAAGTTATGTTGATCAAAGTGACAGTCACTTCTTAAAATCACAATTTTTTCACAAGAACCACTTTTCGAAGGAGAAGGAAAAATGAATTTTAATGAATATTTATTTATTTTTTTAAAATATATTTAGAAACTAGAAAGAAAATTCTAAAAGACCCTAGTTTACATCATCTTCAAATTCCTTATAGTTTTGCGGCAATAGGTGTTTGAAAATGAAGTTTTTTCTCAAAATGTAGATCTCTGTGTCAAAGTTGGTCAAAAAGTGGGACACACTATTGTGGGACCACCCTGGTCTCTTTCCTTGTCTATTCTAGGTAGTCCTAATGATAAAAGTTTGTCGAAAGCCTTTCAAAATACACTATTATTTTTTGATTTCCTTGGCAATGTTGAGTCTAGTGCAAGGAATGTTTTCTAGAATAGGGTTCAAAATTTCTTCCTAAAACCCTCTATTCTAATTATGTGAAGATATTTTTACGGCTAGGTCTCTTGTTTTCACCAATTTCTTGTTCTAGTCAAAAATACTATTTTCTGAAAAGGGTGTTCTCTTTTCTAGTTTTGGTGGTCTCACTTCTTGTGAGTTTGGTAAGAACAATGGGGAAAACATAATCAAATTAGTGAAATTGATATTTCATTTAATGCCTCTAGGTTTACAATTCAAGCCTTTATATATGCAATATAGATGGTTAAAACTAATCAAATAACATAAAAACTATTATATGGAACTAATATACTATCATATGGTGCTTATTATATAATGTAATACACCAAAAATTTCTTATTTTTCATCTTCCTGTGTAGCTATTTTGTAAGGTTTTAGGCCTTCTCTCCATTTATCTAATTGGAAGTTATACATCATCATATCCTAGGTTGTATTACTATTTGTATCAATATAGTTGTCAAGTAGGTTTCTTTACTTACCCTACCTACTCTTTCATATGGTGGGGACATGTGTATTCTTCTCTACACTTTATTCATTATATCCTTGCCTTTATTATAATGATGTTATAGTCAGTATCAACCATTGATTAATTAATCAATAAATCTATCAAGTATTTCTTTCTTGGCATTTTATGTTGGTTGGCTTCTCCTGGAGAGATTCTAAAGGTTATATATTTTTCTCTCAAATTTGCACCTAAATTGTATCAAAGCAAGCACTAGTGAGTTTCAATCCCACATCTTGAACTTGAGTTGATGAAAATATTATGGCACCAATTTGTGCCATAATTGTTCTATTATAAATACTTTTCTCAATCTAGCATTGTTTTGCAAAAAATATTGATTGGCCCAATCCATCCAAATTCTATTTTAATTTCACTATTTGGTATTTGAATTGGAAAAAAGAGGTTTTTATTTTTCCACCATTTACATGTTCTAAATAATGATCTACACTATCTCTTGTAGAAGTTGTTCTAATTAGTGGATTGTATTACTAGATTAGTTTCTATCCGCATTGCCAATTATATATATGATGCAAGGAGAGAGTGGAAGAAGGGACCAATGTCTCTCCCAACTACCAAACCACCTTGCAGAACTAATACAAAAGAAAAACAACATAGTGAGAGAAGAAACAACAGAGATCCTTTTATATTAACTTGATCAAAATCATTACATGCCAGAGTGTAAGGTCTTCTTGCTTTTGGCCATATACATAACAATGAATTACAGACATCACAGACCTTCGATCTCAATATCTAAACATTTACTTTCTTTCTCTAAGACTACCCCCTCCTAAACTAAGAACATACAAAAGAATATATACAAGAGTCCACCCAAGAGGTCAGTGCTCAAATTCATAAGAGAGAGCTAGATTTAGGTCCATACATATTCCAATGATATACCCTACATTAATTCAGTAACAAAAATTAAATGTAGAAGTTGGCCAGATCAAGATACACATCTCAGGAAGATGATCACCGAAAATCAGCAACTGTCGGTAAGGACATACCCGAGCGTCTGACAACCTATCAGTAAAGAGATCATCCAAATCCATCGGTAAAAGCATACCCGAGCATCAAAAAACCCATTGGTAAAGAGATCACTGAAGTCTGTTGGTAAAGCATGAACCCGAGCAACATAAGACAAACTACAAAGAAAAAGTAAACATCTTTTTGGTTGAGAAGGATTCCTAATGACCCAAGATGCTCCTGCATCAGACACCTGGGCTTAATAGAAATGATTAACCAAATCATGTATCAAGTCCAACCTAAAATGAATCCAACTTAGATTGAGAAATCCAAGCTGAGTCCTCAATCGGTCTATTCTTCCACTTTACTAGATATTCCATGTATTCCTTTTCTCTTGTACTTCTACCAATTCTCTATTTCAAAATATGTTCAACTTCCTCTATCTACTTCTTAGGATAATTGCTTGGTATTGTCACTTCTTCACCAAGTTCATGATATTCACACAAGTCTAAAATATTGAATATAGATGATATATCCATGTCATCAAGTAACTCCACTTCATAAGCATTTCCATTATCCAAACTTCTCAGTATTTTGCAAGGACCAAATTTCTTCATCTTTAATTTTCCATATGTTCCAATAGGAAATCTTCCTTTCTTCAAATGAACCATTACTGCATCACCAACTTCAAATGTTTTATTTCTTCTTGATCTATCTGCACTATATTTGTACTTATGATTACTTTTCTCCAGCTTATGTTTTACATCTTCATGCAATGTATTCGTGGACTTAGAAAATTCTTCTTCTTTTGCACTTCTTTTCTCTTCTCCAACAATATCTCTTAAATCTGATATACTTTTTGGTTGTGTGCCATGAAAAATCTCAAAAGGTGTCTTTCCAATACTTCTATTCACTGAACTGTTGTATGCAAACTCTTCTTGTGTCAACATCAAATCCCAATTACTTGGTGTGTCTCCAACTAAGGATCTCAAAAAATTCCCCAAACTTTGGTTTACAACCTCTGTTTGTCCATCAGTTTGTGGGTGAAATATAGAACTAAAATTCAACTCAGTATCCAACTTCTTCCAAAGTGTTCTCCAAAAATAGCTAACAAACTTACTATCTTGGTCAAAGATGATACTCCTCAGTAATCATTGCAATCTGACAATTTCCTTAAAAAAAAGATCTTCTATATGTACTGCATATGATGTTTTATTACTGATGAAATTATTTTTCCATTAGTACACTTAGTGAAAAACATTGACAAAGATCATCGGTACAAGCATAACCAGCAGACTACAAGCACAACCAGCAGATAGTGAGCATACCCGACAGAACAAAAAGTCACTAGAAAATGCTAAGTATGGAATTAACTAACGAACACTGACAAGTGTTAACACCGATGAAATCAAAAAGATCATCACCGATGACACAGTTTTAAGAACAAAACCAATAGAGCACAAAAAAGGCATACCCAAAGACTAGTTCAAGAAAGGAACACCAACGGCAAAGAAAACCGACCGTCAGAACCGGCAGTCAGTTAGAGAACCCGCAAATAGTGGATCTGAGTTTTACACGTCAGATAAAGCATTGTAATTCTATTTATAGAGTTTTAATTTGTTTTAAATCATAGCTTGAGGGTCAAACAATCCTTATGTAAATTTTTTAAAGCATCCTAACAGATCTAAAACATATCTAACTAAAGATCAAGGTCAAGTTGTAAACCTTGGATCTAGAGTTAACTTGCGGAAGCGTGAATCAAGAATAGAGCTAGAATATAGTATAAATAGATGTTCAATCAATTGTGAAAGAATAATTCATTATTGTTGATAGCCACGAAGAGCATCTAAGGAGAAGAAGGCAAAATTCATGCAAAGTTCAGAAAAAAATCACACCAGTTAGCAAGAACACACAGAGGCTACCGACGAGTAGAAAAAGGTATTATTCAATCATGGAAAGATGATTACTCATACATAGGAATTTTTATTGGATCTATTATCAAAAATTGGAGATTTCATACATCATCAGATCAAAGACTTATGTAGTTGCATTCTAACAAGTGCATCACATCTAAAATCCTTTTGTAGAAGGTGGACTTAACCATTCTTTACAAATCTCTTAACAGAGTGCACACTTAATAGTGTTTCTAAAGCTTCAAACAAAGTAGATCTTAACAGGTCTCCACTGTAATACTCCTAACAGGGTAGGTCATCAGAAGTGACAAATTGTAAGCCTTAAATGGCCCCTTCTTATCTGCAGATAGTGAAGTCTTGTGGGTAACAATCCCCACCATAGTTTTTGCTTCCTAACAGGAGTTTTCTACGATATCATATATTGTGTCATGTGTTATCTATTTTCATGAATATTTTTGTATGATTTCATATACGTAAAGAAAGATGAACAATTAGATAAGATAATTTACAAACTGATGACTAGGGTTAATGGGCTAACCAAGAAAAAAATTTAGAGGTACCGATTCACCCCTCCCCTCTCAGTACATCATTCTAATATAATTCCAACAATTGGTATCAGAGCTATGTCTCTTTCTTGAAAAGCTTAAAGACTTAAGAGAAAAGATCAGAGCAATAGAAAAGTACAAACTAGATATGAGTATTGAGAATGAGCAGCTACAGATGCAGATAAACTATGAGCAGTATAAAGAGGAAAGAATCAAGTTAAGAAAACTTCTTGATGAAAGAAAGATTATGGCAACCAGGCTGAATGAAAAGGACTACAAAGAATTAGAAATACAAGATTAATTTGATACAGCAAAATCATCAACAAGCAAAGCTTCAGACACATCAATAGAAGAAATCACAAGTCTACAAGAGGCCAATCTACATCTGACAGAGAAAATCAAGATGCTAAAAATCGGTCAAGAAACTCAAATGGTGAAGATGATTGATGTCATGAATGATGCAATAAAATCTGAAAATGAAAGAACACTAGCCATTGATGATAGGAGGAAAATAGCAGAGAAGGTTTAAGAGAAAGAAACAGAGATTCAAAGACTTATTGAGCATCACCATGAGGTTACCAACCAGATTATTCTTATGATTCAAGAAGAAAATAGACTAAATACAGAACTCATTGAAAGAATATAGATTATCAGTGAGCTAAGAGAAGAGAATGAAAAATTGAAGCATGAAATCAAAATCCAGAATCAACACAACGAATTGATCAAAAAGGCTGAAGAAAGCAACAAAAGGATGGATGATTTTCTTGATGGATAGAGAAGAGTCAACAACTACATAGGATTAGGGTACAATGAGAATGGTGAATCTTCTAATCAACCAGAGAAAAGGAATGCTTTCACAAACCCAAGATCCAAGAATTTGTCATGCAATCACTATGGAAAACCTGGCCACACCTCAAACATTTGCAAAAGCAAAATGAAAGGTATTTTTCAAGCACAATCTACTTTCATTGGTAATTGTTATAAATTTCAAAAGAAAGGACACAAGGCATATGAATGCAAATCCAAAATGACAAATCTAAAGAGGAAAACCTACATGGACAAGTACTGTCCTACCTGAAAGATGAATGGGCATACACATAAAGAGTGCTGGAAAAAGAACAACAATGCCTGGACTCCAAAAGAAACTGATAATAGCCACAAACCAACAAGAGTAGGTAACTCATATGTTTGGGACTATAACACATGGGTAAACTGCACAGCATGTGGAAGGTACGGTCATATTGCTACCAACTGTATGAGAAAGTGGACTAGAAGGTCAAGAGGTTGGACCAATCCAAGTATGGCATGTTTGCATTGTCATAAGGTTGGACATGTGATAAAAGATTGCAAAGACCAACTGATAGACACAATTACACATCCCAATGGAAATACCATTGATGACATCAAGAGAATGAGAAACAAAATGTGGGTAAAATCCACAAACACTGAAGGTGCTGGAACAAGCAATGCAAATGGTGACACCCCATCCAATGGATCTAGTGACATCACTACATCCAACTAGATTGCACAAGTAAGTATGGAATTGCATTATGACAAGCTATATTATGCATCAGTTCCATTACACATAGTTCATATTGTAATATTAGCATGAATAAAGATGCAATATATTATTATTTGCTAAATTATTGAAAAGCAACCATCGGTTATTGGGCACAATTTGCATTGGTGAACACACACAAAAAATTTAGCACTACTTACCAAAATGTATCGGTCACTACACAAGCTAAGTATAAACTGATGGACATCGGTGAACCTTGAGGCAATGAAAGTTGTCTTCACCACTTTACCGACCACCATCAGTGAAGTCACCAAAGCTGCTAGCAACCTCGACACTTTGCACAGACACCGAAGATGTTATAAATGTCTCTACCGACAAACTTAGTCTTTGTATACCGATGAGTTGGTAAGAGTTAATGACAACTTAGGGCACAAAAAGGTTATAAAATCTCGACGAGTAAACTCATATTCGCACCTATGATTTTCAAGAAGAGAAAAGCAGAGCAGAGCGATTTCAAGAAATTTGGAGTGCAAACCAGCAGGAATCAATTTGACACAAGGTATTCACATCATAGACAATCATAGGGAATCTGTACATAATCACATTCACTGACCGCACTATTTTATTTCTGAAAAGCCCTAAAATTTTGCAAAATGATGGCATCGACTTCTAGAGTTGAGAATATTAAAGAAGACAAGAAGAAATCTTTCAAACTTGTCAGCAGAGGCTCTTGTACTGAACCCAAATACAAACTACACCCTAAAATAGGATCACAACCTGACGATTCTGGAGCATTATCCAGAATCCCACCTAGGGTTTTACTGGTAGAGGATGTAAGGTCCTATATTCACTACAAGATCTCAGAAATAGGAGATCTAGACCTAGCTAATGCCTATAGGGCACTATGTGATGAAGCTGGAAAGCTCAAAGAAGAGCATAGACATCTGGGAGTAAAGGGACTCATGAATGCACTACATTTTCCCAAAGTCTTCAAAATAGAGTGGATAAAGATTGTTCTTGGTAGAATGCACAACAAGAATTTATGGATTAATAAGCCAAAGCCAATAACAAAGGATGTTATTCACACGGTTACTAGTTATCCTATGACTGACAAACCCCAAGCTCACAAGCACCCATCCTTGGTGGAAGTTGAAAAACTGACTGGTGCTAAACCAGACAAAAGAGAACTTAAGGTGAACACTATTACCAATGTAGAGATGAAGTTTGGAGCATGTTTTGTTGGATACAAAATCTTCCAAGCGAGCAGAATGAATAGCATATCAAGTACTTCTATGAGCACAGCATACAAGATCGTCAAACAGGGAAAGAAGATGGATCTTGCAGAGATCCTACTACATCAACTGGAGGATAACATGTGCACCATAAGATTATCAAGAACAAACACTTGTAAGTTTGGTTCCCTCATAATGTGCATATTCTTTTACTTTGAAGAATACTTTCCTTCAATAGGAAAAGTTGTATGGGACACAAGCAGACCCATAACCATTCAGATAGGTGAATTCATAGAATCACTAGGAACATATTTTGATAATGTGATGCATGAGTATTTCAAAACCATTAGGGAAATGTTGCAATCAAGAACAAGGATTCCTAAAATTCTAATAGAGGAACACAAAGAAAATATATGTTTCATGGTAGATACTAACTTCATGTACATCCAAGCTATAGTACTTAGGAAGTCATGGCTTACATGGTTAGAATATGAAATCAAAGTAGGACTAGCCAATGAGTGCATTGAGGCACTACTAAATGAACCAATGGACAACAAACAACTAAGATTTGGCACCTATGAAGAGGACAAACAAAAGATTAAAAAAAATCTTGTTGTCAAGAAAGTTGTAAAACAGTCAAGCGGAATGGTGAAGAAATTGAAAGAAAAATTGAATATATCTTCTGAAGATGAAGATGAAAGGGAAGGTTAAGAGGAACAAGAGGGTAAGGAGGAACTTACCAAGGACCAGCTGCCCATTGGTGATACAATAGAGGAAAATGAATCAGAGGAATAACAGTCTGATTCACCACCTCCTCCTCCACCTAAGAAGTCAAGAACGAGGAGTCAGACAACAAAGGATGCAACTCCTTCTCCCATGGTAAAAGGAAAGGTGTATAAAAGGAAACCTGACACATCAAAGGGAAAACAAC
>MU225019.1:769051-804219 GCA_018584345.1 Thuja plicata | reverse complement strand
GAATCCCAATCTATTTCTGATCCTAACATAAGGAAATGGTTAAAATTTAGTACAGAGGATCAAAATAAGATTGAAGAAGCAATAATTGTTAAAATGTGCAAACATCACTATGTTCCACTAGAATTCTGAGAATATGATGTTCCCAAAGAACTGTCAAAGATATTATCATCTAGATGGACATTTGCACTACATCAAGAAAAGGAGATAATATAAAGATTACTTGTTACTCTTATGCCTCCTAATTCAACAAAGGAACAAATTGATGAGATGATGAAGTATGAAAAAGAGTTCTCACCAAAAAAGAGAGCATATGAATTTCTCAAGGGAAAGCTAATTGATCTTGATCAGAATAGCATTAAGATGCTGTGTAAGATACTCAAAAATCCCACTAAGGAAGCTAGCCCAGAAAAAGAACCAATCACCATCAATGATATACAAGATGACTCATCTATTGAAATGGATAAAGAAGAGAGTGATCCAGAAGGCCCCAAAGATACTAATATTATAGATGAAGAATGGCCAGACACTACTCTTGACCACACTCAAAGTAAAGAGAGTCAAAATCCACCAAGTCCAATTCACATTGACTTAAGTAAAGATGAAGAAGTTACCAAGGATGACTTGACAATAAAAGGTAACTTAGTTGATGATATAAATGATGAATCATGGTTAGACAACATTGTCAATGACATTACAGGAAAAGACCCTATAGTAGAAGTATAAAAAGATAAATATATAAATATTGCACAGAGAAATACCAATGGATAGGATTCAACTATTGACACTGCAATAGTCAATACACCAAAAAACATGAAAATATTAATAGATGATATTGATATTCAATCAAGTCGGGAAAAATCATCTAAGAAAGTTGATGATATACCCAAGGAAATGGGTAATGATGAAAACAAAGATGCAACCCATACTCAAAAGGATACAAATACAGATATGAAAGATGCAACCAACACTCTATAAGAAGTGTCTAATGAACAGAACAAAGAAGTAGATAACAAAACTAATGATACATTGAGAAAGGTTGAAGAAAAAGATAAGTGTGAAGAAGTCAAGTAGGATAAAGGCACACATCAAAAATAAAATATATCTATTGATACACCTAAGACCAATGAGGAGACGTCTTCACAAAACTAGCCATTAGAATCAGAACAGAATAGAAAGGATGCCTCATCTTCTCAACCCTTACCTACTAGGTCAACCCAATCTCAAGCTTTACAAATGGTAGTACATCAATCTGCCACCTAGCCAAAGAAGAAGAAGAAGAAGAAGAAAACATTGAAGAAAGACATCTTGGCTATTACAATGGATGAAGTAATAGAAGTCCCAAATTGGGATATTACTACTTTGGATAGTGATAAACTTCAAGAATTTGGAGTGATATGCCAAAGGAAAGCCATTCAGAAGAAAATGATACAAGAACACAGGGAAACAATGGCACTTGACAAGGCAAGAGACATCCTCCAACAACTTGTTCCTGAGGTCAAACTTGAACCAAATGCTACAATTAAGGAGCATATTGTTGTTCTTACCGACGCCATCACAGATCAGAATATAGATGTAGAACAAGCAATGGAAGAACAAGCAGAGAAGAAGTATCAATACAAGTTAATTGATAAGATCAACCAAGAAGTGGCACTAAACAAGGTAAAGCTCTCTGAACTAACTGATCAATTAGAGCCAATGATTGTTGAGGTAATTACCTTAGTTCAAAAGATGTGCATGCTTGAAAAGTTTACAAAAGAAAATAGTGACAAGTTAGCAGAGATAGATTCTAATGTCACAGTGAGTGCACAAAGCCTAACCTCAAATGCAGAAAGTATCAAGGCACATCATGACGAGGTCATTGAGGCTAACAAGTTGAGGCAAGAAATATGGGATGTTGAAACACAACTATGAGGTGAGATTACCGAACTACAGGCACACATCTTGCCTAATCTTACTATTCTATAGCACCATATTTCTGAAGCCAGAAAATTAATTGCAACCCCAAAGATGTCTATAGTAGAAAACATCTATGATATACACGTAAGAATATCACTTAAGCACATGGCTCTAGAAATGCTGAAGGATAAATGGGAAAAGATGATGAAGGAGATCAAGTCCTCACATTCCCACCTTTTTGACAGAATGTAAGTACCTTTGCCTTTATTATCAAAAAAGGAGGAATAGAAAGGAAATGTATATTGTATGTACATAAGGAATAGATATGTAAAGATATTTATGTACAATATATCAAAAAAAAAGGAGAGTACATAAGGAAATGTATATATACAAGTACACTTATCAGCATATACATAGGGGGAGTCATTCAAATGACTAAGGAAGGAGTATACACAGGTGTACATACTAATACATTCAGTATATTGCACATATCATGTTTTTGATACTAATGTCAAAGGGGGAGATTGATGACATTATTTTTCCATTAGTACACTTAGTGAAAAACATTGATAGAGATCATTGGTACAAGCATAACCGGTGGACTACAAGCATAACCAGTAGACAGTGAGCATACCCGATAGAACAAAAAGTCACGAGAAAATGCTAAGTATGGAATTGACCGATGAACACTGACAAGTGTTAACACTGACAAAATAAAAAAGATCATCACCGATGACACAATTTTAAGAACAAAACTGATGGAGCACAGAAAAGGCATACCCGACGACCAGTTCAAGAAAGGAACACCGACGGAAAAGAAAACTGACCGTCAGAACTGACAGTCAGTTAGGGAACCCGTAAATAGTGGATCTGATTTTTACACGTCAAATAAAGCATTGTAATTCTATTTATAGATTTTTAATTTGTTTTAAATCATAACTTGTGCGTCAAGTAAGCCTTATGTAATTTTTTTAAAGCATCCTAACAGGTCTAAAACATATCTAATTAAAGATCAAGGTCAAGTTGTAAACCTTGGATCTAGAGTTAACTTGCAGAAGTGTGAACCAAGAATAGAGCTAAAATCTAGTATAAATAGATGTTCAATCAATTGTGAAAGAAGAATTCATTATTGTTGATAGCCATGAAGAGCATCTAAGGAGTAGAAGGAAGAATTCATGCAAATTTCAGAAATAGATCACACCAATTAGAAAGAACACACAGAGGCTACCGACGAGCAGAAAAAGGTATTATTCAATCATGAAAAGATGATTACTCATACATAGGAAGTTTTATTGAATCTCTTATCAAAAATTTGAGATTGCATACATCATCAAATCAAAGACTTATGTAGTTGCATTGTAACAAGTGCATCACATATAAAATCCTTTTGTAGAAGGTGGACTTAACTGTTCTTTACAAATCTCTTAATAGAGTGCACACTTAATAGTGTTGCTAAAGCTTCAAACTAAATAGATCTTAACAGGTCTCCACTGTAATACTCCTAACAGGGTAGGTCATCAGAAGTGACCAATTATAAGCCTTAACTAGCCCCTTCTTATCTGCAGATAGTGAAGTCTTGTGGGTAACAATCCCCACTGCAGTTTTTTCTTCCTAACAGGAGTTTTCTGTGATATCATATCTTGTGTCATGTGTTATCTATTTTCATGAATGTCTTTGTATGATTGCATATACATAAAGAAAGATGAATAGTTAGATAAGATAAATTACAAACCGATGACTAAGGGTTAATGGGCTAACCAAGAAAAATTTTAGAGGTACTGATTCACCCCTCCCCTCTCAGTACATCATTCCAATATAATTCCAACAATTACATGGTATGAAATGTGTCATCTTAGAAAGTCTATCCACAAAAACAAATATAGAATCATTACCTCTTTCTTTCCTAGGTAAGCCAAGAAGAAAATCCATGTTGATATTACTCCAAGGTTTCTCAGGAATAATAATAGGTGTATACAAACTAGTATTATGACTTACTCCTTTTGCAACTTGACAAACTCCACAAGTTTTCACAAATTTTTGAACATCCTTATACATTTGAGGCCAAAAATACATCTCTTTCAGCAAACTCAATGTCTTATCAATACCAAAGTGTCAAGCCAATCCACTACTATATTTCTCGTTTATCAAATTAGTTCTCACTGATCCTCTTGGTATGCACATCTGAACACCTTTGAACAATATATCTTCCCAAATGAAATAGTCTTCATACTTACTTGATTGATTTGAATTTGGTGCTCTGCACACTCTCCACTACTCTAAAAAATCAGGACCACTTTCATATCAATTTTTCATGTCATCAAAACCAAGAACTTCAATTCTCATTCCAATCAACAAAGATCTTCTTCTACTCAATGCATCAACAACTGTAAGAGAAACTCCACTCTTATGCTTTATAGAAAATGTGAAACTCTGCATTTATACTCTACCCATTTCATATGTCTCTGATTCAACTTATTTTGACTACCCAAATACTATGAAGCCTTATGATCAGTATACAAAACAAATTCATTTGGCATCAGATAATGTCTCAATTTCATCATAGATTGTACTATAGCATAGAATTCTTCATAGAAAAAATATTTCCTCTTAGCATCATTCATCTTTTCACTAAAGAAAGCAACATGTTTACCTTCTTGAGTCAACACAGCTCAAATTTCACTTCCACTTGCATCACATTCAACTTGAAATACCTTATTCAAATTAGGTAATCCTAATGTATAGGTAATTCAGAAACCTTCAAATTTAAAGCCTCAAAACTCTTATTAGCTCCATGTGTCCATTTGAATTCTCTTTTGTCTCCTCTCATGGTTTCAGTCATAGCATTACAAATAGAACTAAAATTTTTGATAAACTTCCTATAAAAACTTGCCAATCCATGAAATGATCTTACCTCGGTTACATTTTTAGGTGTAGGCCAACTAAGTATAGCTTCAACCTTCTCAAGATCTATCTTCAAACCATCAGCTGAAATTAAAAAACCCAAATACACAAGCTCTTCTTTCATGAAGAAATACTTCTTCAGATTTATCAACAACTTTTCCTCTTTCAATCTCTGCAACACTTGTCTTATATGAATCAAATGCTCTTCTCTAGTCTTACTGAATATCAAAATATCATCAAAGTATACAATCACACACTGATTCAAGAATTTCTTCAAAACTTCATTCATTAACCTCATAAATGTACTTGGTGCATTAGTTAAATCAAAAGGCATAACAAACCACTCATACAAACCTTCCTTTGTCTTGAAATCAGTTTTCCATTCATCACCTTCTCTGATTGTGATTTGATGATATCCACTTTTCAAATCAATTTTGGTAAAATATCTTGCTCCACTTAAACAATCCATTATGTCATCCATTCTCTGTATAGGAAACCTATACTTTACTATGATCTTATTAATTTCTCTGGAATCAGTGCACATTCGCCATTCTCCATTCTTCTTAGGTGCCAATACAGCTGATACTGCAAATGGACTCAAACTTTCTCAAATTGAAAACCTTTGTTCAATAATTCATGAACTTGTCGGTTAAGCTCTTCATTCTCAGTCGGTGTTAACCTATGTGGTGTTTTTTTTGGTAAACTAGCTCCAAGAATTAGATCCATAGAGTGATCGATATCTCTCATTAGTGGCAAACCATCAGGTATATTATCTGAAATTATCTCCTTGTATTCAGTGAGAAAATTTCCAACTTTTGTAGGAATGTCATCTTCTATATTATTACTTGGTTTGTTAGGAATCAAAGCATAACAAATATAATTTATTTTCAAATCCTTAACAAATTGTCTACCTTCCATCAAACAAACTTTCACAGATGTACATATCTCACCAATACATTCTTCAACCCAAGGTAACAAAATTTTCTTCTTACCATCAACCCAAATAGAATATCTATTCAATATTCCATCATGTATAGCACGTCTATCATATTTCCAAGGTCTACCCAAAAAAATATGACAACAATCCATAGGCATAATATCACACAAACCTTATCATAGTATTTTCCAATTTTTAGATTCACAAAAGATTGTTCACTCACCATTAATGTATGATAATCTTTGATCCATAATATCTAATAGGGCTTCAGATGTTTCATCCTCTCTAATTGCAACTTTGTAACCATATCCTCAAATGCCAGATTCTCTGAGCTTCCACTGTCAACAATTACCTTCCAAACTTTGTCTACAACTCTACATCTGGTCTTGAACAAACTTTTCCTGACAAGATCTTGCTTATCCTTCTCACACCATAATATCCTTCGAATCATGAAATTTCCTTCATTCTCAGCTTGATTTGGTGACTCCTCTTGCACCAATGCATTTCTGCTACTACTTCCTTTCTTCCTTGCTTGTTTACACTCAAAGGATTTATGTCCTTCTTCACCACAATTGTAAAAAGTTACTTGGAATACTTTTCTCCTATATCCACATTTGGAGTAATTACCTCTTTCTCAGTATGAACTTTCACGTTTTCATTCAGTCTTTCCTTTGTCTTGAGATGTGTATGAAATCAACTTCTCTGGTTCAGATCTACTATTTTCACCATGAGATCTACCTCTTCCTCTAGGGAATCTACCACCTCTACCTCTTTGTCCTTGTTTATATCTTCTATTCAACTTTTCCTTATCTTTTAGGGAAAATTGACATGTCTCCTCAATGCTCTCCATCTTGATCAAACTTATCTCATCTTGTATGGAACTTCTCAAGCCATTTAGGTATCTTTCTACTCTTTCCACTTCATCTTCAAAATGTCCAAATCTAATGTCCAATCTATAGAATTCCCCAGTGTTGTTTTTTACTGATTTGTCTTTCTTCTTCAAACTTTGCATTCATCAGATTAGGTTAATCTGATAATCACAAGGTAGAAACTTTCCTTTCAATTTATTTATCATCTTATTCCATACCTTGATTTTGTCTTTACCTTTCTTCTTCTGATCCAATTGTAGATGTTCCCACCATAAGGATACATGTCCTTTCAACTTTATGCTTGAAATCTTTACCTTCTTATCCTCTGCTATATTCTCATATTCAAAATACTTTTCCATCTCAGTTATCCTGTCAATAAATTCAACAAAATATAATTTTCCACTATACTCAGGAGGATTAAATTGAGGTGTGGATTTCAAACTTGTCAAGGCTCTCAGAAATTGCTCTTCTTCCTGATCCATCACAAGTGCAAGTGTAGCTTCACCTTGAACCTCTTCAATTTCATCATCACTAACATCCTCAAGTTGTCTTCCTCTGCACTGGGCTATCTTAACAGCTTCCAATCTAGTAGCCATCTATCTAAGCATATCATCTAGACTTGGATCTACATTTCCTCTCCCACAAACCATCTTGAATTCCTCTACAATTGTAGTTCAGATCACAATCTGCTACCCCAAAACAATTCCAACTAGGGTTAGGGTTTACAAGAAGTAACTTAGATCTCAACAATGCTCTGATACCACCTGACACAAGGAGGGACTAGAGATGGGGCGTATGGATCTCCCAACTACCAAAACACCTTACATAACCAATGCGGAAGCCAAAAAACATAGTGAGAGAAGAAACAACAGAGATCCTCTTATATTAACTTGATAAAAATTATTACATGCCATGTTGTAAGGCCTTCATTATTTTGGCCATATACATAATAATGAATTATAGAGTGACCTTCATACAATAGAGATCACAGACCTTCGATCTCAATATCTAAACATTTCTTTCTTGCTCAAAGACTGCCCTCTCCAAAACTAAGAACATACAAAAGAATATATACAAGAGTCCACCCAAGAGGTTGACGCTCAAATTCATAAGAGAGACCCAGATTTAGGTCCACACAGATCCCAATGAGAGACCCCACATTAATTTAGCAACAAAAATTAAATGTAGAAGTCGGCCAAATCAGGATATACATCTCGGTAAGATGATCACAAAAAATCAGCAACTGTTAGTAAAGAGATCACAGAAATTCATCGGTAAAAGCATACTCGAGCATCAGAAAACCCATTGGTAAAGAGATTACCAAAGTCCGTCGGTAAAGCATGAACCTGAGCAATAGAAGACAAACTATAAAGAAAAAGTAAACATCTTTTTGGTTGAGTAGGATTGCCAATGACCCAAGATGTTGTTGCATCAATATATTGGTTCATTCTTTATTTCCTTCAATGAATTGCATCGTTTCATTAATTACCATGCTCAATTATAGAGGACCACTTTTGGGTAGATTGGATTTAATTATCCTTGTCATCCAGATTGACTCAAAGTACATATACAAACATAGATCTTTGGTAGAGATGACTATGAGATCCACATCATCAGACCTCAGGTGACCTACCATTCTCAATTGAATGATATAAATAAAGCTTCTCTATGAAGGATTTTTCATGATATACTACTTAGTGGAGATTTATTATAATCACTCATACTAGGGATTTCCTCTTCCTTGGGAAATAATATAATTTTATTGGCCAAGCCTAATATTAGTTGCTAACAACATATCTTGGTGTTTTATTGGCATGGTCATGGGCTTCATTTGCAAGCATTCCTTAAATACTTCTCCTAGCAACCCTAATATGACTTTAGTCTCCATACAGATCATCTTAAGTCAATATTTATTTTAGATTTTTTCTCATATTCTCCTCACACAAGGCCATGTTTACTTTGATCATCTCTTCTATTCAATGCTAAGTTTCATAACATGACTAATTGTCTAGCAATAAATATTTTCCAAAAATATCCTCTATTGGCTATTTTTCACTTCTAATCACACTTCAAGGATTTACAAAGTATGGATCACAAATATTTTTTTATTATGGTTGTTGAGGTATTTTTAATTTATTTTGATATGGGCCTAATAGAGAATTTATATATGAGAGTATAAGGGAAGTTAATCTCATAATTATTGGTGTGATTTTTTTGGCTATGAGATCTAGTGCTATGGTCATTCTATCTCAGGGAGGTAGAGTCTCAACTTTGGTTCTTTCTTTTGTTTGGTTGAAGTTTTCTATTTGGTTATTCCTTGTAGTGAGTGTTTTCTAAAATATTTGTTGAGATTTGGATTTTGTTCTCATGGTAACTCTACCTTTTCTATGATGTGCCATATTGAGGTGGATTTGGTAGTGGTCATTTCCAACCTTGAGATTGACCCTAATTTTCTTATTTTGTTCATATGTTGGTGTCCTTGAGAATTATTGATTGTGTGGGTATTGATGCATGATAGAATCCCTATTAGAATAGGCTTTGGTTCAAAAGTGGTTGATTGGTGATGGTGGTGCATTGAGGGCTAGTATTCCTACGTGGGTTATACAAGAGAGGGATATGCTTCCTATGTGACTTCTTATATAAATTTATCATATTTTTTTGGTGGCTTTTTTTAATTCTTGGGTCTTTTCTTTTTCTTCTTTATCCCCTCTTTCTATTTTGGTTCCTATAAAGGTGGCTCTCATTGATTCTCATTCTTATAGAAATTGACTTATTAAGGTGGTCCATGCTATGATGGTTACTGGTAAGCTTTACCAATGGTTTTAAGGCACTCTTCTACTCCACTCCATTCCTATGAACACTTTTTTTTTTGTAGTGTTTCACTTTTATAATGTTTCTAGATGCCTTTCAAAACCTTATGGTTCTTTTTGGATTATTTCACTCTTTGACTACTCTTTTTGTAGTTCAAAGCTCTCTTGAGATTAGTTGGTGTTCGAATGCCTTCTAAAACCAATTATTTTTGAGTTGTTTGTAGTCTCTTTCCTTGTCTATTCTAGGCAGTCCTCCTAATAAGCAGGAAGAGTTTTAAAATTCAATGTTAGTTTTAGATTTTCTTGGTTGTGTTGAGTCCAATGAAATGGTGTTCTCTAGAAGATGGTTCAAGATTTCTTCCTAAACCGCTCTATTTTGAGTATATGAAGCTTTTTTTTATAGTTAGGTCTCTTGATAT
Source organism: Thuja plicata (assembly GCA_018584345.1). Taxonomy (NCBI): domain Eukaryota; kingdom Viridiplantae; phylum Streptophyta; class Pinopsida; order Cupressales; family Cupressaceae; genus Thuja; species Thuja plicata. The sequence continues at coordinate 794,387 of MU225019.1, read as the reverse complement.
GGACTTTTTTTTTCTTTTTTATGGCTCACATGGCTAAATCAGGGTTTGAGAGCCTCAAATTGCACAACTATCACACTTGGAAAATGAACATGCAATGATGAATTTGGTCGAAAGGGTTGTGGTCAACCTTTAGTGAGACTAAACCTAATCTCACCAGGGATTTTAAGAGGTTTACATCTCAAATTAAGTGTGATGAGGCAATGATATTAATTACACTCAACATATTAAATCCTTCTTCTTCCATATTTAAGACTACATTAAACCAAAAGAGGTATGGAATAAACTCAAGGATCTTTTTAGTTTAGATAGTAAAATTTGAGTTATGCACCTAAAAGAAAAAAAAAATCCATCTCCTTCTATTAATACATTTATTCCATTGAGGATTATTTTGTCAAACTTAATTCATTGCATTCTTAGTTGAAGGGTTATGGGGAAGCAAAAATAGATAAGGAATGTATATTCTTGATTTGGTCTAAGCTTATGGGTGTCTTTTCTTGTTTTTCTACTTCCTTCTTGTAATAACCCCAAAGATTACTCAATAAAAAATTGTCATCACAAGTAGATTTTTTTGGTTGAAATAGAGGGATCATCATCATATGATGATAATTTTCACAAGATCACTTATAATATGTATATGTCAATTTTATTAGTCGCAACAACAATTATTTTAACATTCTTAGTAGTGTTGTTATTAAAACCTAGTCCAAATTTCAACCATTGACATTTGAGATCTATTGTGTTTAATCATGACCATACTTAAGTCAATATAGATGTTAATGTGCATATGAAGAGTAATTGCAGTGACTATATTAATGTTAATACTCTTAATTATATCTACATTAATTCCCAATATTCAATTTTGCACCAATTACATAATTAGTTTATCAAAGTCATATTAATATTGATATTACAAAATTACCATCAGATTATTTTTATAAGAATAATGTAGATATATGGAGTTACCACAAAATTAATGTTGAGATAATGATTTTACCATCTGATTATTCTTAATTTATTCTTCGGGTATCGCTACTTATATAACAAAGTAGCACTAAACATTGTAATACTATAGTTGATGTTAGTTTTGATGCTGCTCACAAATCTTATACTAAAACGATGGCAAAGTAAAAGTAACTCAATGACAATTACACAAATTTTATAACACTTTGATCTAACTCGACTTGTTATTTATAATTTTGAATATCAAAGTATGACGTTACCTTACTAGTATCTTTCTCTATTTTTTATTACAGCCAAGATGCACGTATTGGCTTGTTAGCATTAATTCTAAATAATTAACACTGATAACTATTATTAGTAAATTACCCCCACCTTGTTTAATTTAACATAATTTTATTATCTTTAGTGGATCGAGAATTGATTAAGCATAATTCCTATATTGAACTAAAATCTTCAACCGTACTATTATACCTTAGGCAATGTTGGATTAGAAGATATTAGGTGCAGTCTCATGCTTACTGGCATTTGTCCGCATACTTTTAAGACAGTGGTCCATTAAGATGAGTGTACATATAACAGGGCTCAGCAATAACTATAGGATCTTAACTATTACCAACAGGTAATGTTCCCATCCTAGCTTCAACATTGGATCGATGAGTAAATCTTTTCTAATGCAAACAATTATTTATAGAGGGAAATAGTTGTTTCTATGAGGAGCTGTGGTTACCACGCAATCAAAGGGCGTAGGAGGAAGAACATAATATTGATAAAGGCATCGATCAGTCGTGAAAGGAGGAAGCACATGAAAAGATGCAGACTTAAATAGATTGAATTTCTATTCAAGTCCATTTTGAAAGAGGTAGCAATTAACCCTAATCCCACCAAACTTGTGCCTAATAGTTGCATTGAATGTGAATAAGGTAAAGACGATAGTGAGGGTTCCGCTTTCAGGTCAAGGGAATTAGTGAGATTAGTAGGCTTGGTGAGGAAGAAGATGTCCAGTGTGCTCAGGCCTTCACTAGTTTGTACTAAATCTCTCTATCAATATTTTATGTAGGCACATGTAAAGAAAGTTGATCTACCATACAACTAGCTAAGGGGGCTCCACGGTCCTTACAAGCTATGGCAGTTGCGCCTGCTCTTCATATCATCTTTTTTATTTCATTGTTAAATTATGTTTTCTTTGTTGTTTCGTAATATTTTTTTTCTATTTCTTCCACCTCATTATACAGGGACTTATTTATTCCCTGGTCTTCTACTCATCCCCGATGAGCGTAAGAGTTTACAAAGGAGGTCTTAATGCGTTGTAGTTATTTCTTACGTAGATCACTCTTATACTTGTTTCCTATTTTAATAGAGGATGGAGAGTATTCCTTAACATATCACTAAATCGTTAGTTAATCCTTTAGCTGGATGGAAAATGAAGTAGCAGTTATAGTACCAAATATTTGTTTTCTTTTCGAACTATTTGTACATCAGTGCCTTACCACGTATTTCTTTATACAATTATTTAAATAAACACAAATCACTGTGCCTACTAGATGGAAAATGAAGTACTAGATGGAAAATGAAGTAGCAGTTGTAGTACACAAATATTTGTTTTCTTTTAGAACTATTTGTACATCAGTGCCTTACCACATATTTCTTTGTACATTTATTTAAATAAACACAAATGACTCTGCCTAATATGTTCAACTTTTTACGTCAAGTTGACTAACCTTGATTTTCTGATTTTTCATTTCCATTTAAGACCATAGCTTGGTATACCATGATCGTACACATACCGCAAACATTTTTTATATGAAATGATAGTTAGGTTTTAGATTTTTAGAAATGGTTCAAGTAACACAAATTAAAATTTGAGTAGTGTTTACAAATAGATTAAGAGTAGGTTGGAAATTGTAGTAATTTTCTTATTTTTTTTCTTTTTTCTATTACTAATACCCTTGTTTGTAGTCCATAAGGGGAGAACCCCATTCTGTTGACCACCTACATGATAGTTGAAATATGCAAGGAATAAGAATGCTAGTGCTGGTGTTTTTTTTACATCTACATTGTTCCTACCATACACAGAAGCAAAAAGAGGAGAAACATATGAAGGGCTACTACAACATGTTTCTTTCTCTATGAATGTAAGTTACAATAGTACATCACATACATGGTGAATCCCCAATGGAAGATAGGAAAATTCCATAAGCAGTTCCTATTGGCATTTCTTCAATCTCTAGCATTGTAGCCTCCACACTTGGTTCATTAAACCTGCATATACATAGGCTAGGATTTCCTTTTTGACAAATAGGGAGTTCACCTCCCAACCATAGAGCTTATAACCAGATCATCCTCGGGCTCAGGGAGACAATAGCATGACCAAGGTTCACAACAAACAATAGCCCAAACATCTACACTTGACTTTTCATGAAAACACACAAAAATGTATCTTTGACAACAATAAAGCCCAAGGGAAATACTAGCACATGGATTCACCCATTAAACCACAAAAAGAGGGGAGTATGTAACACATATGAGATAGGGATTCATAGAAAAAAATGTTTGTGGTATGTGTAGGATCATGGTATACCAAGCTATGGCCTTAAGTGGAAATGAAAAATCAGAAAATCAGGGTTAGTCAACTTGACGTAAAAAATTGAACATCTTATCAACCTTATGTGAAAAAGTTGTAAGAATAGAATATGTAGGAAATTGAATGTAGTTTCTAAACTACTAGCCCTTTTCTGAAAAAAAATTTAATCTAATTGTTAAAAAAATTAGATTTCAATGCAGTATTATGGAAATTTTAGGAAAAAGATAAAAAAGTACGTGTATGTCTGACCACCTTAATCACAATGAAATGACGATATCTTTTCACAAGATTTTAGATATAATTAGTAGACTCATGCCTGGATGTGACACATTTTTTTGAGTAATTATTTCCCAACTAAATAATTAATTATGAATTTTTTGGAACAACTTTTTCAGAATAAGAAAACTCTCGTGTCTAACCTCCTTAACTAATTCTAAACTTTACAAAATTGAAAACTTTTTTTTTTATTATAGTAGGTGAAGCATAGAATGTGATGCATATTTTGGATTTCAAAAAGGTTAAACCATTTGAAAGTTATAATTATTTTGCAACCAATTTGTCAATCAAGACTTTAGAGGTAACTCAATTAGAAAATAAGTAATAATTACTTACTAAACTCGTAATTTGACAGTAATTATATTGATCAAAAGATAATAATCTATTTAAGAACCCCTTTATGTTTCATCAATTTTGGGTGAAAAAAATGTCATCAGCTACACGGTCGAAGTCTGGAGATCAAAGAAAATATGGTAAACATGTTTTTTGGGTTGACCATCCATGTTTGACATATCAAAGCCAAAACTTGAGGCAAATACCAAGGCTAATCGGATATCTGATTTGTCCTGCCCAATATTTGCTTTCCATTTGAAATTTCAACATTTTCATTTAAAAGCTATTTTCAATTTTGATTTTAGTTTTTAATTTTTGTTATAGATTTGATTTTTTATAATATTAATATTATATTAGTACTATGATAATAGCATTAGTATTAATAAATTATTATTATATTGTATTAATATTAGTATGATATTTAGTAATATTAGTATTATATTTATTATTAAATATGATAATAGTATTAATATATAATTATATAAATTATTATTATTATTATTATTATTATTATTATTATTATTATTATTTATATTACTATTGTAAAATAGTATTATATTATATTAATAAATTAGTGTTATATTTATTATTATTTATATTATAATAATAGAGAGAGAGAGAGAGAGCACTCTCTCAATCTCTCTCCTATGTATTATTATTATAATATTAATACTAATGCTAATATCATAATATTAATATTATAAAAAATGAAATATACAACAATAATTAAATACTAAAATAAAAATTGAAAATAGCATGGGAATGAAAAAGTTGAAAATTGCAAATGTTGAAACTTTAATTGGAAAGCAAAATTTGGGTGGGATAAATCAGATATCTGATAATATCAGATATCTTATTGGTCTGACTGGCATCCAAAACCAAATAATTATTCTCTAGGTCCCTCAATCTGAGAAACACAATTTTTGGAGAGAATTTTACGAGATTAGAGCCATGGAAGACAAAAAAAATAACTTTTTCCACCCTTTTTGTTTGAAATTTCTTGATTATCAAAGGTTTAGCATCACCTTTTTGGTCTCACCATGGGAGTAGCAGTCGTCAAAAGCATAAACAAGATAGGAAGCTCACAAATGAAGAGATTGAACTGTATAGAGAAAGAGATAGGGTTGGCCATCAGAACAAGAGACAAGGTATGCTAAATATTAATGAAGGTGAGGCCATAGGCCTACCATTAAATGTAGTTTTAAGTGAAGAAGAACATGAATTTGAAATTATTTATGACAATAATATTGAAAATGAGAAGGTATGGATTGAAGATGAAAATGTAGGGTTTGAAAATGAACATGAAGATGTGGACAATGGAAATGTAGACATTGGCAATGATAATCCCCTGATTTAATATGATGAATTGAAAATGATAATGGTACACAAGAACCAAATCAACGTTTCACATCTCCAAATTATATGAGAAATGAAGTCACTTGCGAGGAAGAAAGATAAACTTCAATTTTGAGACCTTCAAGAATAGAAAAATAGTTAGTTTAAATTGATGAGAACATAATGAGCAATTTCAATGGCAAGAGATCACAAAGAATCATTCGGTTGTGGGCTTCAATACTTTTTGATTAATTTTTTGTCCATAAGACATTGGTCGAGAAATGTCAAATGTTTGTGCAGTTGTTAAGGATGCAGAAGATGAGACCTATACTAGTGAAATTGAAGATTAGTGTGAATAAGAAAATGGAGAGGAATGTTATTATTGTGAGAAATATTTCAATGCTCTCAATTATATTGAGAAGATTACCAATGAAAAAGTAAAGAGATCCGCTCGAAGGGTTATTACAAACTCCTTAGTAAGTCATCATTTGAGAAAGGCTCATTTGATGAGACAAACTTGTGTTGACTTGAACCTAAATCTTAAAACTTTGGATAGAGCACTTGCAAGAAGAGAAAGACTTGATGATCCTCTTCAAAATGATACATGGGCTTATGGTGGGATACTTCCACATTGTGATAAGAAGCTTATCGATGGTGTGAAGGATCAAATTCAACTATTTTGGCAATATAAATCAAGAGTGTCACCAAATGTGAAGGATGTCTTGAAGTTGAGAATTGGCATTCAAGACTGCACCCTGCATCCTAAACATTATTTGGAGGTGAGTCAAACAATGTTGCTCAAAAAAATTTGTGAGACACATCCAACATTGCCAATATCACAAAGAGATTTTGAAGCCTTCAAGACATTTTTTGTGTACCTCTTAAGATTTGAAATACTTGTTGTTGCAAATATCATGTGGATTTTTCAATGCACCATGAACTATTACAATCCCTTCGTTCTACTTTTCATACTAATAAAATGTTGGAGAAGTGTGGTGAAAGTTCTCTTCCAAAATCATCAAGAGACTTGCTAGACCATTTTTTATGTCCTAGAGATGATGGTAGTTTCATTTATAGACATGATTGCTTAAATGACAAGTGTTGAGAGTGTGGTGGGTTAGTGAAGCTTGTTTCATGTTTTCATGAGGGTTGCAAAAATGATTTTGGAAAGATAATTATCCAAAAAGGTATATGAAATGGTTAAATATACATTGAAAAGTGGAGGTGAAGGCTCTAGATGTGAGTTGGTTAAAAAAGAATGCAATGTAGCTGATTTTATTTCAGATTTCAAGAAGAATATTTTTTACAAGTATACAAGGCATAGTCATAGATCTTAGTGGTTGGGTCAACAATTCAGGATGTGTAAGGACACTTTTTTTATTGGCACTATTATATCGTTCATTGAATTTGTATAGAACTATACATTACATCCCCAAAATGAGTTGCAAGCTCAATATTACAATTTCATTCAGGTTGCTATTTTTGTACACATAACATAGAGACATTCCTCTTATAGTACTGAAGATGATCAGAAGATAATCAAAGAATACCATTTTTATATGAGCAATGATAGATCTCACTCTCATGAGTATGTCCAACATTTCTTTGAGAATTATTTTGAGTGGGTGTGGGAAAATGATATTGCTATGGATAGACATCTCATTTGGTAAGATAACTGCACAGGTCAATTAAAGAATGCTCGTATCTTTTATTGGTTGTGTAGAATGCATGTAGAGAAAGGTGTACCTTATATTTGGATTTTCTTTGAGGCAAGACATGGAAAAGGGGAGCATGATGGGGCAGGTGCATGTGTAAAGAGAGCTCTAGTTAAGGAGAAATTGAGGATTTCAGGTGCAAAACTCCTGGATGCTCATTCTATTGTTGATTGTTGTACTTTAGCATTATCATAGGAGGACTCTTGATTTAGTAGTGCACAGATTCTTTTGGCTGGTTGAGTTGGGCACAATAGGAGATAGGTTGGATTGTCAGAAAATCAAAGATTCTTAAAAAATGCATTCATTTTGAATCTCAGATGCTAGTGCATGAACCATTTGGACATGAGAGTTAGCTTGTTTTTGTCCCAGCTGTCTTCAGTGTGATTGGGATTAGTGTGAGTCAAGTGAGTGGGTCAATACATGGGTTCCACATTATATAACTTCTTTATCTGCCACACTCTTTGTGATAAATGATGACATGGATTTTTCACTTGACTATGACCATATTTTAGATCTTCTATAGCCAGGACATGTTTTTGCATTGGTTTCACCACATGGGAATGATGAGAGATCAGATTGTATGTTAGCACGTTGTGTACAAGAAAATAAGAATCTTGCACAACCAATGACAAATTATGATAGGTTCACATATCCAACAGGTTTACATGTTGTTGCGGGGAACATTGTTGCGCACGTACATGATTAGAAATAATGAAATTCCTACATTTGAAGACTATGAGAAGAACAAAACCATTCTCATGTATTCACACCTTGTTATAGAAGCCAATGTTAAGTTGTTGAAACATCAAGGAAGACCAAATTTAAAAAATCTTTGGACTATTAGTACTATTTATCATGAAGCAATATTGAATACCCTCAATTCAAGAGATGACTCTTCAAGAACACTTCAGTAGCTAAGTGCAACTCAGTGCAAGGTTTTCCATGTTCATTACGCTTACATTTAATATATTAAATGCAATTTGATTCTTCATTTGTTTGATCCAATAAACTTGGTTTTGTATGTGGATTGTAAGTGCAATTGGATACACATATGATAGATATAGAAGATTGAGGTGTGCATTTGATTAGCTCATAGAAAATTATGGTTAACTTCACTCTACATTGGCTAGTCATGTTCTTTGGATTATTTAGTTACTTATACATTCATAATCTTTTTTTCAACCTATAAACTTCTTGTTTTCTCTATTAACTTTCTGTGTGCTTTTGAAATGAAGGGATCATAATGGAGATGTCATTAAGTACCATTTTATAAACTTATACATTTTAGGAGCGGAAATAACACACTTATTATATAGGATTTTTGATATATAGTTGTGTATCTAAAATTTTTGTTAATTTTGTATCTAGGACTTTTGATAATATTGATATATTTATTCATAATATGGTTTTATCAATGATATATGATATATTTGTATGCAACGTTATGTGTACACTCAATCTTGTATAATGATAAAATACATGCAAGAATGCAAATATTTGACTTGGTTAAAAAAATGCGATATAGAAAAGCATATCATTTTCATGGATTACAATTCAATTTTAATAGATTATAATTTTAACATAGATTTCAATCATAATATATATTTCATTAGATTTTTATTTATCCCATTATGTAACCATTTGACATATTAAGCCCTATTAGCCAAGGGTGGGTCAAAGTGGTCAAAATGGTCAATTAAGGTCGACCTAGCATAATAATGATGTATTTAGTTCATCTAATTCACATTGCTCATGTTTTCAAAGTTATAAGTATCATTGACATAAAAGTACCAAAAGTTGCATTGATGCTCAGTTGAAACATGCACCACTTGGTTTCAATGGTGCATCTTTCAAACTATTCTTTGTGGGACCAAAACGTTAGCTCCATCAGCTCCAATTGGATAAGTAAACACTAGTGGAGACCTTGTTTCTCCCACATAACATTAAGAACTTTTTGTTGCATGCCAAATGTAAGTGTTCCCAAGGTGCACTAAGCCAAATCGGACAGAAATTCTTGGAGGGAGATATCTCAGACCTCGTGAGGGGTATCAGAGAACTTTTAAGTACACAAGGACTATCTTGGGAAGGCCTACATGCATGTATCTCAGTTTTGGGATATTCCACTTGGTTTCCATTTGGCGGCCTGTCTCGCTTGGTGCAAAAAATTGCATTGTTGCTCAATTGAAAGTTGCTCAATGGTGCATCTTTCAAACCGTTCATTGTGGGACCAAACCATCAGCTCCAATTGGTTGGGTAAACGCTAGTGGGGACATTTTTTTCTCACGTAGCATCAAGAATGTTTTGGTGCATGCCAAATTTAAGTGTTCCCAAGGTGTACTCAGCCAAATCGAGCAGCAATTTTTGGAGGGGGATATGTGGGACCTCATGAGGGGTATCAGAGAATTGTGAATTACACAAGGACCTTCTTTGGAAGGCCTACAAGAACATAGCTCAGTTTTGGGATATTCCACTTGGTTTCCATTTGGCAACCCGATCTTGGTTGGTTCAACAATTTGCATTGTTACTTAGTTGAAAGTTGTTCAATAGTGTATCTTTCAAACCGTTCATCCTAGGACCAAACTATCAGCTCCATCGGCTCTATTTGGCTGGTTAAATACTATTGGAGACCTTATTTTTCTCATGTAGCATCAAGAACATTCTGGCGCATGCCAGACCTAAGTGTTCCCAAGGTGCACTATGCCAAATCGGGCAGCAATTTTTGGAGGGCAATATCTTGGACCTCATGAGGGGTGTCGAAGAATTGTGAAGTGCAAAAGGACCATCTTGGGAATTCCTACAAACACATAGCTCAATTTTTGGATATTCCACTTGGTTTCCATTTGGCGACCCGATCTCGGTTAGTGCAAAAAGTTGTATTATTGCTCAGTTGAAATTTTCTCAATGGTGCATCTTTCAAACTATTTATCATGGGACCAAACCATCAGCTCCAATGGTTCTAGTTTGTTAGGTAAATGATAGTGGTGACCTTTTTTTTCCTGGGTAGCATCAAGAAATTTCTAGCGCATGCTGGACCTAAGTATTCCCAAGGTGCACTAAGCCAAACTAGATAGTAATTTTTGGAGGTTGATATCTCAAACCTCATGAGGGGTATTAGAGAAATATGAAGTGCAAAAAGATCATCTTGGGAAGGCCTAAAAGTGTGTATCTTATTTTTTGGATATTCCATTTGGTGACCCAATCTCGGTTGGTGCAAAAAGTTACATTATTTCTCAGTTGAAAGTTGCTCTATGTTGCATCTTTTGAACCACTCATTGTGGGACCAAACTGTCAGCTCCATCAGCTCTAGTTGGCCGGGTAAATTATAGTGGTGACCTTTTTTCCCACATAGTATCAATAACATTCTGGCGCATGTCAAATATAAGTGTTCACAAGGTGCACTAAGCCAAATCAGGCAATGATTTTTGGAAGGTGATATCTCAGACCTTGTGAGGGGTATCAGAGAGCTGTGAAGTGCACAAGGACCATCTTGGGAAGGCCTAAATGCATGTAGCCTAGTTTCTAAATATTCCACTTGGTTTCCATTTGGCAACCCAATCTTGGTTGGTGCAAAAAGTTGTATTGTTGCTCAGTTGAAAGTTGCTCAATGGTGCATCTTTCAAACCATTCTAACTAGGACCAAACCATTAGCTCTAGTTGGCTAGGTGAACCCTAGTTACAACCCCATTCTATCCACAAAGATGCAAATAAAATCCACAAGCACCCCATATCGAAGTGTCGCCAAGGTCTATTATTCCTATTGCCCAGTTGTGGTTACCCTATAAGGAAGTCGAGTTAAGGTATGCAAATTTGGAGTCTATTAGCCTAGTTGTGGTATATTACACCTATCAGCCTACTACTTTGGTTGGACAAAATATTTTGAGGGTATTTTCTTTGTAATGAAGCCTAATTAGGCCTATTACACATGACAAAACATGACAAAGATACAATGCATGATAAAGATATAATTGTTAGGAATAAAAGTCCACAAAATAGCTAAGAGTGGGGTGAATCAATTGTGATATATATTATTAAACTTTAAATTTTGTAAACCAAACTGCAATATAAATGATAACACAATAAATGCCAACACAATACTTGTTGTCAAGGAAACCCTATTAAAGGTAAAACCCCGATGGGAATTAGCATCCATAAATAATGTACTAAGAGTATAGTATCCCTATTAAAATATTTAGCCTTGTTAGGAGCTTATTACAACATTACGGGACAAAGACCTTGTTAGGAGTCAAGAAAATTAGTAAGCTCACTTCCCAGACATACTACCCAAAGAAGGTTAAAGCCATCCTTAAGGATTCACAATTCGAACAAGTGTATATAGAGAATATACAATCCAGTGAACTATCTGATAGCAACTATATTTGCTTGGTCAGTTCCAATGAAGTATAACAATCATCAATTCTTCTCTACATCCAACAACCAACAAGCCTCACATCTTCCACTCTTCTCTGCCTTTTTAATCTCTACCACATCTTTCCAAAATAAAATATCTCTCATATATACCCCTTTACAATAATTCATCAGGTCAACAAATTAAGCTTTCCCAATACATAATTAATTAATTAGGTCATCTAATTAAGGCTTTCCAATATAAAAATAATTATATAACCACTTGCTAAGATACAAATGGTACCTATAAAAAGAAAACATTAATTACAATCCATCACATATACTCCCAGATCTGCAATCTACGCTCATAATTCATTTTACATGCTACATGTCTGAAATCTTCCACCAAATAGGTCTTCTTCAAAATACATGCCACAGTTGCCGTCACCAATAATCACATGACAATCATACTCAACCCATTATTCCAACATATGTGGGTTGTCCACAAGTAAGCTCGCTTCATCTGAAATATCTTCACTAGTAAGATATACATTAAACACAGAGACCTCCTCTGTCAAGCATCACAGTTACAATCCAGAAACCAGTCTTTACCAAATCAACTGTAACATCTGCAATATGAAACATAAAGCCAAGTGACCTTAGGAATAAGTTCAACACATATCCTTCTTCATAGATCCAACTTTGATCCTTTTGAATCATTCGTACATTGTCTGTACACTTCTGCTAGTCAAGTAACCAGTCTATTTTCTCCATAGAAACATATGTTGACATCAGTGACAAAACATGAATATCAACAGCATGATCAGTACCAAAAACCTATATCATCCAACAATATCCTCCTTTGGCATTGATGGTAACATATGAGAAAATCCATCAACCCAAAAAGTACTCTCTCTGAATACAATCTTCTCAATATCCTCAATACAAATCTCCCCAAAATATTAGGGATTTTTGCATAGACTCTTTCCCCCTTTGGTAGAAATGAAAAAGGGTGCCATAACTCATTAGTAGTCTTCTGTAACATGTATCTTTTTCAAATCTTCATGTCCAATCAACCAGGTGCAAAATCACCCAAGTGTGCTCTAGTGTTCCTTCGATCACTCCCCCTGAGGAGTAGATCCATACATCAAGTCCAAAAAATGATATAGCTCTTAAAGTTGGATTATCTTCATTAGTTTCCTTATCTGTATCAGATCCCTTGAAAAAGGGCTTCTTCTAGTTTTTCTTAGACAACGAACCCTTTTTGGTGGTGTTTTTAGGTGTTTTGTATCCCTTGGATTCTTCTTCATTATCTTATGTTTCTTCCTCATATATACGATCATCTTCATCACCCTCTATTTCTTCCTCATCCCTCTGGTTCTTCTTCAACAGAGATCTTTCCACTTTTTTAGTTTTCAAAACCTCATAGATTAACATCATTAGACCCTGGTGAGAGGCATGATCTCCCTTTGGGTCTTTCTGCAAACTATTAATAGCGAAATCTAACAAACTTAGAAAATAATAGGGCAAACTAACTTTCACCTTGTGTCTGAAATGATTCAATAGCATAAAATGATGACCATATGCTTGGGTAAACCTACTGTCGAGCGCTATATAGCTAATGATCACATAAATAACATACCTCAAAGGCCTTGATTTGTGCTTTGGATTGTGGTAGGAAGTGTCTACCTTAAACAATCTGGCCTTCTCTTCTTTGGACTCCAGGAAGTTCTCCCAAGCCTTATCAAATATCGTTCTGTCTCTGTAGAACTTGATTCCCTCCATTCTTATTCCTGTAGCCTCTACTATAATCTCCTCAGTAACCTCCATATATCGATTTCCCTCCATAACCTTCCCTTCTTTCCAAGTTTTAGATAAAATCCTGGTAATAGAAGGGTTTCTGCCATGAAGCCTTTCCAGAAACACCTCCATCCCACCATCTTTCAAAATCTTCTAGACTTGTTTCATTTTCCTTCATTTGTCATAGTTTACAGGTTCAACTCATTTCTTACTTCCACCCATCTTAGCTCTCTGGTTTAATTTTCTGTCTCTGTGATAATTTCTAAGAAAGTTGTTATGAATACCACACCTCATTCTCAGCAAAGCCAAATACACCTAGAAAGCATGCCACATCCAGCTTGTAATCACCACTAAGTACTTTCTACTTAGATAATAATTATGACAAATCACTTCCGCATTAATAAACTTTATGATACTTACCATTTATGATTTTTTTTGTGTCTGCTCCTCAAACGGTCACTATCAAGTAATAATTTGGCTTGATAAGGCATGTTGTTTCCATCATTCCATTGCGTCACCACTTCAACCTTACAAGCCATGTTTGCAGCCCAATCAGCAACACTATTGGTCTCTCGGAAGTTATGTGTAACAATACATTTATCAAAATAATGGATAATAGCTTTAGCTTTTTGTATCATGTTATAAATATTCCACGAGGCAGGAGTTTCATTATTCAAACATTTGATAATAGGGAATCTCCCTCTAACCGCACCTTATTACAACCTTTTCTCCTTAGCTAAGATAAGACCCTAAAGGGTAGCACATGCTTCAACATTATGATTATTTTGGATGCCAATAGGGATAGCTTTAATACCTCTACAAACTCCGTGTTCATCTCTTATGACTATCACACACCCAACAACCCCCAGGTTTCCCTTTAAACAATGTAAAAATTAATTTTCATCCATCCATTATGAGGCCAATCCCATCTAGCTTCCTCTCTCTTAGCTTTATAATCTTATTTCCTCAAATTCCCTTTTATTTTCTTGTTATTGAAGAAGGTAATATCCTCCTCATTCAGAGGTTCCATAGCTATGTCCTTTAAAAGTAAGTTTTCTTTGATATCTCTCTTAATTTTGTACAAAACCTCCTTCTCACTAGCCATTTTGTTTCTGAATATTCTCTCATTCCTCTCTCTCCAAACTCCCCAACAAACATAGGGAAGAAAAAATTTCTACACCTTGATCACAGTTTCATTCTTTGAAGGATTGTTCCAAGAGTTAAAAAAGACTCTTCATGTCCTCAAGGAAAACCCACTCAATGTTAAGAATTTGTAGGAAGCAATCCCAATTAATCCTAACATAGGGACAATGAATAAACATATGATCCACACTTTCCTCATCTTTTTTACAAAGGTAACACCTATTCACAATTATCATACCTCTTTTGTTAAGATTATCAGTAGTCAAGACTTTGTTTTGCATCAAAATCTAAAAAAAGACATTGATCTTTGGAGTAAGATCTTTAATCCAAGCTTTAGCCCAACAAGGCTCATTAAGATCCTCAAACTCCAGATGATACAGAGAGGATATAGTTAATTTTCCTTTCAGGTGGTATTTCCATTTAATCTTGTCTTCTTCTTCAATCATAGTAGTAGAGTTAAGAATTTTATTAAGTTGTCCCATTTTGTTGTCAATAACTATCAGGTCCTTCTAGTGATCCATGTCCCAATAGTCCTCCACTTTCCTCCCAAATCTAATTTTACATTGGATCTCAAAATCCCTCCATTTAGGGCACTCCTTAAGGGGTGTATGTAAGATCCACTCATCCTCCCAAAAATAAACATTTCTCCCATTTCCAAGTTTCTATTTTATACCTTTTATAATGCTATCTTTTTTTTCATAGCATTTCTCCAAATAAAAGAGCCTCCCACGCCCCTGTCCTTATCAAGAAAGGAAATAAGGTATGGATGCTCCTTGTTATATTTGTTATCCCATATCAAATTCCATTCTCCCCTATATTTTTAGTATCTCCATATGAGTTTGGCAAGGAGGTGATCATTCAGATTTCTAATTCTACGTAACCCAAGACCTCCTTTATTTATAGGTCAGTGGACCTTTTCCCAGGCTATGAGAGCTATTGTTTTCTTTTTCTCCATTCCTGTCCACAATTTTTTTTTTTTAATATTTTCAATAGCCTCACCAAATGTATTGGGGATTTTAAAAATGCTCAAAGCATAAAGAGGAAGACCTTGGAGGGTGGATCTAAGAATCTAAATCTTGCTCCCTTGGGTTAGCAGTAGTCCTTTCCATCCAACAAGTTTACTATGAAATCTATCCACTAAAGAACTCCAGAAAGTTTCAGGAGGTTTGAAACAAATAGGAAGACCAAGGTAGGTTCCTAGAATAGTCCCCAAATCACAACCCAAAATCCTTATAATTCTATTCTTTATTTTATCAGAAACATTAAAGAGAAACACAGAGCTCTTTCCCCAATTGATAGTCTGGCCTGGAGTTGTCCCATATTTAGTCAATGCATTTTTACTTTTGTAAGCATTTTTAATTAATTCAAGAGGGTTAAACATTGGTGTAAGGATCTGATACAGGGGTGTGGGAATGAAAAGGTAGTTTGTAAGGCATTCTATTTGAACAGCATGTGTTTTCATTAATCAGTTTACTGTGGATTTATATTTGATATTAACTCTTTTACCAAGAATTAGGCACTGGTTTAGGGTTTGGAAAGTAGTTAATAATCATCAAATATTAAATTAATCAATCATTCATTTTTCATTTACAAAGAATATACAAGTTTAAGTAATTATATTAGAGAATACAGTTAAGTTTATTGATTCCTTAAAGAGCGAATCACTAGTTTGATCCTTATCTCACTGATGGTTTCCATTGTTATGATCATAATTTGGCTTTTAAATCTCTGTATTAAGTTAATTATTTTCATCTACAAGGTGTTTTATCAGTTGATATAGTGAAAGACAATTAGCCAATCAGTGAAATCCCTAATCCACTATTACAGATACTGAGAATTAGTAATCTATTGAAGGTACACCCTCCTGAGTTTGTGGATCTCAAACAAGAAGGAGGAATTAGTCCTCATCAATTAGGCTTTGTCTTGCATGAGTTAGAAATTGTAAATATAAGGTTTAAGAATTCATATTGTATTAAGATCTTGCAAGAAAAATCTCTAACAAATTGGCAACTCTGCTAGGGAATTTACAAAATCTTTTTGAACTTTCAGACAATCTCTGGTATTTTAAAATTGAATTAATTTATAGTTGAGTAAGCCTATCTAAGTCACTCTTGCAGTATTCATATTTGGTTGTGTTGTATTTTACCAACTTGGTTTGGGTGGTGACTCAAAAGAAATCTCTGTAATGAGTGCTAAGCAATATTCAGTATTTATACACATCTTTCAATATGATACCAGATCAAGAGTAAGAGAGCACCCTGAAGTTGAATTGGAAAGTGGAATTGCAACTACTTCTAGGACTAAAATGTCTTGGAAAGAAAAGAAGAAAAAATCTAATATAGATAACCCATCTCCAAGAAAAGAAGAGAAAAATACTAGGACAGAAGATTCAACCCAATCCAGTCATGAGGGAAACACATCAGAAAATGAAGAAGCCCCTTACTTAGGATTGGATACATATGCAAATAGAAATACTTCTAGTGAAAGAGAGGGGACTAATACTATCAACTCAGATTGTGAATTTCCCTCTAATGAACTTTCTAAAGAATAAATAATTTTGATGAGAGAGTTGGCCATCATCCAACAAAAGAAAAGAGAGAAAGATTTAAAACAGAAAAAAAAAAATAGCAAAAAAATGCTGATAAATTAAGAAGAAGATCATTAAAACATCAAGAAACAAAAAATGTTGAAAGGTCTAATAGAGATTAAGAAAAACCTGTCACCCACCAAGGTATTGGTTCTCAAGTTTCTAAAGATATAGGAAAAATAAGGTGACAGGAAGTGAAATGGATGAACCAAAGACTCACAAAATTCCAATAGAACAAATGTCTAAATTAGACATGGACCTTGAAAATCCAAAAGAGAGAAAGAAACCATGGCCAAAATGCTGGAGAAAGCAGAAGAAGAGGCTGCCACTTTAGAGATGAATAAGAAGAATGGTTTCCAGCAATCTTCTGGATATTCCCATGCTGGTGCTGAAAGTGCTGCAACTTCAAAATCCAAGGCTTATACTTTCTAGGATGATGATAGATTTCAAAGGAGACCAGTGCATGCAGAAAGGTACAAACATTTTTCTTTCATTGGTATTCCTGGTTACCCTAATATTGTACCAAATGATATTGGGGAGAAACTCCCAAATTTTTTAGAAAATAATGTTATTTCTTGTGAATTACACTTAAGAAAGTTTATTGATATCATAGATGACCTAAACATTAATCATGAAGATGTCTTGATGAAAATTTGTTTCAATCCTTAGTTGAAGATGCTAGGGAATGGTTTAAAGAGATATCTAATGGTTCTGTGGCATCTATGGATGAATTGATAGATTTATTTAAAGATCAGTCTGGTGATAAAAGAAATGAAGGATTCTTGTTGAATGAATTCAATAATATAAAGAAAAAATTCAATGAGGAAGTCACTGAATTTAATACAAGGTTCCAAAGAGCCATGCACAAGCTTTTCCAGAAGATCAAACTTCATGAAAAGGTATGTCTTGCTAATATCTGAATGTCTTTAATTCTAATATGGGGTATTCTCTCAAAGAAAAGAATCCCAGAAGTCATATTGATGCATATATGACAATGATAAATATAGAAATGAATACAAGAGTGTCAGGAAAATTGGGTAGAAGAGATGATGAAGGGTTTAGTAGGAGAAACCAAAATGAACTAGAATATAAAGACTATAAAGCTCCACAAAATAATACGCCATCCTATAATAGTTATAATCCATAAAATAGGAAGCAAAATCACCCATATGGTACCCAGTTTGAAGATGGAAAACCTATTTTCGCACCAAGAAAGGATAAGCCTGATAATAGGACTCCCGATCCTTTACACAAAAATTTTGTAAACATGTGCATGTTGGAAATACAAGATGGGAAAGAAAGATACTGAGAGACGGGGGTGAATCAGATCTTAAAACTTTTATCTCTTAAATCAAACTGATCCACAATCATGCATAAATATATAAATTGATCTATCAACTAGTAGCATCCATAACATAGAATAAATAACTCAAGACATAGAATTTTGGTAACCCAGAAACCCAATGAGATAAAATTGGGGTGGGGATGACACCCATAAAATCTTCACTACTATAGCAATAAAGTGTGCCTGTTAAGGTTACAAAATTTGATCACAACTTGTCATCTACCTAATTAAAGGTCTGCTCGATTAAGAACTATAGATCATTACAATCTACCTTGTAAAAGGATTTAAACTTACAACTAAGTAAGCACTCAGCTAAGAGATTTAGAAAGGTCTATTAGAGCCACTCTATTAGGAGATTTCACCTTATACACTTGTTAGAATGCCTTAAGATCTGATCCTTCAATATGCACTTAGATGTTGACAACGGATCTCCTCTTTCTAATACCTCCTCTGATCTATAACCTGATATAACTTTATTCTACTTCTCACTGCTCTACTAGATCTATGCTTCTTATTCAAAATAAACCTTTGCACACCTCTCATGTATGCACACATACCTTTTGAAATTAGGGTAAGAAGCAATCTTATATACCTTACGAATCTGGCATTGAGATCTAGATCAATGATCAAGATCAAATACTTATGCCACTTGGGCATTCCAATTTTTTGATTGGTTCCATGCCACGTATTGGGTTAAACAATTTAATGCATAATTAACTCTGTTGAAAACATTAAATACTCAAACAAGTCAGCCCAAAACATTTTACCTTCAAGTTTGTGCCATTCCTGACATGTATGACAAAACTGTATTGCTTGGCATATAAAGACTCTGGCGCTCAACATGAACTGATCAACTTCACTCGGCTTCTGTGTAACTCAGAAACTACTATCTGCTCGGCAATGACTATTGCTCATCCTATACTAGATAGCTCAGTCACAGTGATGACCGACTAACCTACCTAGATAAATGACTAAGTGTGGGACACTAATGATCAACAAAACTTAGAGATCAACAATCTTACCCTTTGATATTAGTGGCAAAAACACTTATCATTTCTTTATGTCCACAAAATTTGCCTAATTACACAATGTACTCCCCCTAATATTATACTTCAAACTTCATATAATATTTACATAGTATACATGCGAAAAAAAAATATTATGCCTGTTCTTGCACACCTTTTTCTACTCCTTTTTCCGTTTCCCCCTTTTTTTGTCACTGATAGCTATAGGGGTTAACTTATATTTATCCAAAAATGGCTTATGAAGCTGTAAAATCAATGCAAACATTGTATCCCAACTTTCCTTAACAAACTTCATAACTTGTAACTTAATTTCTAACTCTGCAGCTAGACTTACCAAACTATCTGCAATAGAGAGATGAGAATCTCTCTTGACTAATTCACGTGCAGCTATAAGTTTCTTCTGAATAACCTCTAGATGAGGTATCAAGTTAGTCTGAATTGTTATCAATTTGGCCCTTATTCGGCCATCTTCAGCCATAAACTCATCTAATCTCCTTTGTGCTTGAGTCAACCTATCCAAATGTATGGAGCTAGAACTAGCATCCATGCTCAATGAGCTTGTTGTTGACTTTAAATCTAATTGCAACTTCTCAATAAGTTGTTGATTATCCTTTATAAAGAATTTTACATCACATAACCTTTTGTACAAAGAATAAACATTATTTGCAACTTCCTTAAGAATGTCAATAAGAGAAGAAAGTTCAACTTGTTTGATAGCAATCTCTTCTGATGTCTTCTCCAAGACTTTGTTTTCAAATTTTCTCTCAGACCATTGCAAAAAAATTTCATTTGCCTCAATATTTTCATCATTCACTCTCTGCACAATGTGAACTAACTGTTCTAGAATTGGTGCTTGTGGATTTTCATCTTCCATCTCAAAATCTTTAACAAAAATATCCTTTATATCATGTAGAAATTGCTTCTTCTTATGCTCCCTCTTCATTTCCTCTTGTCTCTTCTTCCTCTTTAATAGGTCTTGAAGGGTCTAAATTTTCTCATATGACAAGTTCTCGGGATCCCATTTAGGAATCACAATAACTTCATCCAATGTGACATTTAAGCTTGGTGAATTCTTCTTGTTTAGCTTCTTCTTCTTGAGCTCTAGTGAGATGATACTTGGCTTAGGTTCTTCAATATATTTTCCTTTGTCAGTATTAAGTTCAATTGTAGTCTTTAACTGAGTCAAAATTACCTGTTGAACAGGTATACTCCCAATTTTAGGTCCAGTTGGAGTAGATGATACAGAGTGTGGTAGATCCACCAACACTTGTATAGCCTCTTGTTCTGTAGGCTTATTTGCAATTTCTTCCATCTTATCTCTTCTATCTAAAAAAATTTTCACAACCTCTAAAATAAGTGGATTGTCATTTGTTACCTCCTTTTCTTCTACTTTCTCTATCTTAGCCTCAGTTGCATGAATAGGTGATAGCCTTCCTCTGTCTACCATCTCATTCTAATCCTCACCATCCACATTACTGTTATCTTCAATTGTAGTGAAAATGGGATTGTCCACTATCAGATCTACAGTTTTCACTTTGTCTATTTTCTCTTCCAGTTCCATTTCAGTCTCTGCCTGATCACTAGCAATCTATTCTTCCAATTCCATCTGTTTTGAGGTGCCTTCACCTTTCTTATCTTCCTTCTTAGTTAATATCCTAAAAGTCTCCTTCCAAATTTTAGTGCTCTATTGGACTACACCTTCAACATCATTTTTCATAATTGCATAGGCTCTTTGTTTGGGAATAAAATTCCTTTGATATTGTTCAATGAATTTTCCCATTTGCTTCTTTGTTAATCCAGGAATGACCTTAGCTAATGTCCCTTCCCTTATCTGTCTTTCAGTCATCAATGCATATTGCCACTTTTGTGATAAGATATCATAAATTTCTATGGGGATAAGGTCTCCTATCTCTATAGGTGTCATCTTAAATGTGCCCATCATGTCTAATAGTGCTTCCTGAATCTTATGCTTGTCTACTATACTTTTATTTTCATACCTAATAAATTTGAATCTTGCTAATCCAGTTGTACTTCTAATGTTCTTACATACCTCATCAATATTGGTTAATGGTTTATGTGATGATGTAGGTATGTTGTTGGGTTCATCTATATCTTTCTTCTCCTCATCATCTTCTTGTTCCAAGATTAGTTTCCTCCTCACTCTCTTCTCAAGTTTACTTGACATAGCCTTTGTTTCAACTTGTTTCTTTTACCTAAGCTACTCTCTCCATCATTCTTCTTTGTATATACTTTTTTTGTCTCAAAAAGTGATGAAACAGTTGATGCCCTAGTCCTAGGATAGTTAGCAATAGGAGGGGTAGCCTTAGGTTTGGCTATGCTTGGTTTAGTTTCCTTGGCAACTACTGGCTGCTTTCCTTTTGCTTTCATACTGATATCTTCTTCAGGTTCACTTTCCTCTTCTTCACTAGACATATCCTTTCCATGTGTTATTGATAAACCCAAAGGTGCATCCTCTATTTATTCATCACTCTCTATTCCAACCATTTTCTTCAAATCTTTTACAATCTTTTTCCTTTTCCTCTCCATAGTGCCAGCCTTCAAATCCATAGAGATTTTGGACTTAGCTTCCTCATAATTCCCAAAATGTCTGGCTGAACCATCAATCTCTTCTACCAGTAGAGTTGTTATAGCTGCAGATGTCTCATCAATATTCACCTCATAAGGTAACATGGCCTTAGCCATGATACCCTCGGCACTATTGCCTAAAAATAGGTAAAATTTGTATCCACTAGGAAAAAAAATATCCTCATAGTGTTTCTCAGCTAGTGACCTGGGAATTATGCTTCTCAATCTCATCTTTTTCTTGAATTCAACAAAGTATATTCCCATTATATTGTTAAAGTTACAACCTAATTTCTCAATAAGCACATTGATTTTCTGTGTAATTGGTCAGTCTGTCTTCCATACAATATCTCCAAAAGTAGGAAATGTATTCTGTATATAGAAGAATATGCAAACTAGAAGAGAACCAAATGTACACATTGAGTTCTTTGCCTTTCAGATTGGAGAAAGGTTCTTGACCAAATACATCATCTAAAGCTCAGAAAGGTCATAAGTATGGTCCTTCTTCACAATCTTCCAAGCCTTATTGACTGTAATACATGGGACACTGTCCATTCGGCTCGACTAATAAAACTTGTGAGCAATAACCCTAACTACAAAATCAAGGTCAAAATCCTTGATTGTAGTGATTTTCATTCCTCTTTTATTCCAAACTTCCCTGGTGTTTGCTTCTATATCCTCCTTACTCTAAAATCTCATGGTTCTCTTCCCATTAATAGTTGGATAGCCAGTTACCCTGTAGATGATTTCCTTTGTAATCCTAACTAGTCCATTATCCATCCATATGTTCATGTCATGTACATGGCTAAGGACAATCTTAATACCTTCCATTTTGAAATCCCTCAAGAAATCTAGGGCATGAGTTAACCCTCTCTCGGCTAGATGTTTATGTTCAACTTTTAGGGCTCCATCTTTACACAATTTGTTGTAGGATTCCCTTAGCTCATGATCTCCAATTTCGCTAACTTTGCACATATAACATGACCTATCATCATGAATCATAAGTACCTTTGGTGGAATCGATGATAGGGCTCCAGTCAGATCACCCTAGATGGCACTTTCAGGAACTACTCAGAAATTAGGAGGCGCACAGGTGTCACTCCTTACCAATTGAACTTTCATCAACTCCTTCTCCATATTCTTAGATGATGCAGAAGAACTTGTGGCCATGATTTCCAAAAATAGGGTTTCAAAGACAATGAATAGAGTACCTCGGCAAACATCAAATTTTGCATAATTCACTCAAGATTGTCGACAGCACACTGTAGAAATCTTCAAAAAAATATTTGCTGAAATCAAGTTCACAAATGCTCAATCGCTCTGTGAAATTATTAATCACATGGTGAGAATGAAAATGAATGGCTCTTTCCTTTATAGGCTCTAAAGGTTAGAAATTAGGTCAGCATTAAATGTTTTATCTGTTGAGTGAGTGCCATATAGCTGTCCTCAGCCAACTCACAAAACTTTCCTACCTCTCGGTCTCAACCCATACTCAGTCATCATACAAAACTTACTCGGTCAACCAGACCAGCTTGGCATACACTATAGAACTCGGTCTTAGTGCACAATAAGACTATTGCTTGGCACCTATAGTGCATATTGACTTTACTCAGCACATGTCTCAAAATGTGTTCTGATGCATCTTTACATATGCAGATATGGAATTTTGCACTTTTATATGTTAGGAATTGATGAAAGATGTGAAATATAAATACAGTTCCTCACATACCTCATTTTCTTAGTTGGTGATGGTGTGATCACCTGATCCATTGGATTGGGTGACCTCAGCTGTAGTAGCTTCACTGCTACATGGTTTTGCTTTCCTTATCCATGTCTAGTTCATTTGCACTCTAATTTTCTCAACAGTAGGAGAAGGTACCCTTGTTTTGCAATCTCTCCTAGTATGACCAATTTTTAGATAATTATAACAAACTAGGCTTCCATTCATCCAACTCTTAGATTTTCCTATGAAATGTGTCTTTATGCAGTTTTTTGGAACATGTCCATACTCACCACAATAATGATAGCTATGCCATGTGTTGTAATCCCAATTATAAGTGTTTTCTTTCCTTGGTGCTTTTGCTTGCATCTTTGATGTCCATTTTTGTTTAGCATTACATCTGCAATCTTGTGCTCTATGTCCAAATTTATGACAGTTATAAAAATACCCATTGAAACTAGGTATGGGAGGTGCATTTTTTTCCTTTGCCCAACATTCATGTGCCTGATGTCCAAACTTCTTACAGTTAAAGCAGTAACCATTGAACTTAGGTTTAGGATTGGACTTACCATTCATTCTTTGGCAGATTTTTTTTGTGTGTCCTAGCTTTCCACAGTGGTAGCATACAAGCTTCTTGTTCTTTGTCTTTGCATTCCTCCTTTCACCAGTCTTAGATGATTCTCCTTTCTTAGAAGATGCCTGTTATTTGGTATGACCTAATCTAGAAGAGTCCTTAAATCTTCTTGATGCTTCCATCAAGTTTTCAAAATAATTCAAATCTTCATTTGGTTTGTTCAATATTTCATTAATTTCTTTCTCAGATCTCAATTCATCTTTTAATTGACAGTTCTCAAATCTTAGATTCACAATTTCCATGTCTTTCCTGCTGATCTCCTGATTCACAAGTAGCAGTTGATTCACCATGTCAACCTAATTTTTTTTCATCATTTGTACATCATGTGCCCTTTCATCAAGTCTGATAGTCATTCATTATTTTGTCTTCTTTAGTCATAGCTTTGTCATCTTCAACTTTCTCCTTTTGTTCCACTATTTCACATAGTCTTACTTTTAGAGTTTCTTGTTCTCTTTTCAGGTTTCTGACTTCTTCACATAGTGTATTGTTCCTTTCCAATAGATCTACAATTGATGCATCGCTCTTAGTAGAATTTCCATTCTAAAATAGATTTGTAGTGTCTTCTTCCTAATAATGAGTGTCATTCATTTGTTTGGCCATATCTTTCCTTGTAAGCAGGTGTTGGAGATTTGATTCTGAGAAGTTGATTGATTGTATGTGTTATACACTGAATTTGCACCTCTGATCTCAAGCTCTCTTGGTCTTGATAATCCAGTATAACAAGGGAATCATCTCAAGGTTGTGGGACCTTATGCTAACTGAGATGAGACCTCCAGATTCTAGGTTGGTTCCTCTTGGATAATCACCTTAATTTGTTTCTTAAACAGGAAAGTAAAACTTGAGGGGGAAAGGGATAGAAGGATTGCATGGAAAGGGAAATGACTGAAAGAAAACTACCTACTAGGTGATGCACCAAACTTAGGGCTTGGACCTCAGTATAGAGGAATGAAACCAA
>MU225019.1:728455-768739 GCA_018584345.1 Thuja plicata | reverse complement strand
CACAAAGTACTTCCAACAGTTTGCATAATCAATGAGAAGATTACAAAATGTAAAAGCCAGAGGGCAGAAAGAATGCCTCAGATAGCTCCTGGGAAGAAAGAATTCTCCTTACAAAATGCCAAAATCTAAGCACTAAGGCTCTCAAAAAACTTTAAATACCCCCAATGCACGCAGGCAGGAGTCCCAAAAAACCTAACTAGGGTTACAGATTTACAATATAATAATTGACCCTAGGAAAAAATCTAATTTGGCCATAATTGTGCTACGCTGATGAATCGATCAGATCAGATTTTCCCGCACCTATCTGTGTACTTGACTACGTCGTTTGAACAAGCAACCTGGATTCATCAGCCCTACTCTGCAAATAAGTCTCTGTTATGAATGCTCACCAACTGATCACAGTCCCCCAGGATGAGAAGTGATCCCTGACGACCACCACTCAATTCTCATCAATGAGTCCTCGATCATGACCATGCCTTTATCCAACTGTAACTAAGAGCAATAACTTCTTATTGGACTATGTATCTCTTTCCACGCCTCTTCTGAATCTCCCTTTCTTCACCGACATTGAAACAAATCTAATCCAGGGATCAACAGACTCTCTGTGCATGGCCTTTCTACAATTAAAAACCCCTCTAATTATTCTGGAACATGAACACACAAGACCATGGCTGCCGAGCATTCACAGCGCCAAATCTACCGCCAATCTTTCAAATTCAAAGTCCAGCAACCTCGCGACTGACCGTTAGTCTCTATGTCGCAAGCATCAGACGTTGACCCTGGTTAAATCTCCAGACTTGGCGACAATGTATCATTTTACTCCTATTTAACCCGAGTCCAGATCCAGCGACATCCTGACTGTGAAATATCAAAGTCGTGAGGAAAATTCCTTAACTCACCATTCTTCTAGCGACCCAGCGCCTAACTATCACAGTTAGTCTCCTTGTCGCCAGATGTTATCTTTTCATTTCAAGACTGCACGACCACACAGTTTCCAAGTTGGGAGAGAATAGCCTGAGCCCCCTTTGACCTTTCTTAACAGTCAGCATGTGTCCTTAGTCTTTCTAGCGACATCCCGACTGCCCTAATCACCAAGTCGGGAGTACTTTTCACATAGGGCACTTTGATCTCCAGACTTAGCGACCACCGTAGGATCCTCTGAGCCTTGCATCGAATGGCCACCACTAAGTCGCTGAATAACTAAGCATACCCTTAACTCATCTCATGATCCCATGACTGAAGGCAAAGAAACACTTAGTCTCCAAGTCGCGTGATCCATCTCCTCCATCTAGCGACATGACGACAAGCATCAGCATCCACTCATCTTATACCATCTGTCGCATGGCCATTGGTTACTTTTCTGCACACTGGGACACTGAGTCATCATTCTTCTCTGGCGACAAGGTGACCCAAGGTAAATCACAAAGTCAGAAGATGTTTCACTGACTGCTAAGTTCTTCACGCGACTTCACGACTGAGGGTGGGTCCCATCTTCATAAGACTTATGACATAGATCTGGCGACCTCGCAACCAAAGAACAAATGCTAAGTCAGAAGACGCAGAGGGAATATTCCAACATGTTAAGAGATTACGTGACAAGGAGGAAACACAGAGTCGGGAGAAGAAAAGGAATATTCGCCCAGGGTCACACGACGAAGCGAAAAGGAAAAAGCACATGCCATAAGTGATGCGAAAAAGTAACTTCAAAACATAAGAGCCAAGGGTCTAGGGTTTATTACCCCATTTAAACATGAAGGACTTAGGATTTTCAGGGGTATAAGGGCCAAGTGAAGACATGAAGCCTGGAAAACAAGACAGAGGAAGCAAGACAGGGCAAACCAGGTCAATTGCATAGAGTGGAAAAATTTGGGCAACATTTTGGCGATTTCTGCAGGATGCTTGCCTGCTAAGCATAAAGACCAGTTGCCTTGAAAAATCCATTGGGCATGGAGTCACTCTGAACACAAAACTTGACAGGGAAAAATTTTGCGCGTGCACTTCTTGGAAAACAGGAAACTACTCTAGAAAACTGGAAGAAGACAGGAAACCTAAACTAAAGCTAAACTAGCCAGTGCAGAAGCTGGTGAAACAAAACCATTCACTGGTTGTGAAAAATAGCTACCCTTTCTCATCAGGATATTTTGCATTGAGTGCACAAGGGTAACTATAAGGACTAGAGGCACATAAAGATTTATCAAATAATTAAGACTTGCCTCTGTAAAAATGAGATCGAGTTTACCTTCCTCTGATTGATCATATGGAGGAACCTCGGTAAACTCCTTCTGGGCCAAGTACCTGATGGGGCAGCCTCTTGAAGGTCTGACAGTAATACTTTCCTTGATGGTTTCTTTTTTATCTTCATGGCTGTCATCTATCCTGGATAGCCATGTTAAGTCATCATCCCTAGTCAGGGGACTACTATCCTCTTCTTTTGAACAGGCCAGGGGCTCATCATTCAATTTATCACAAAAGGCCTCCATGATAGTAGAGAAATCAAGCTCCTCAGGGCCCTTGTCTATGTTCTTTTCTTGGAACAGCTCCTCTATAACCTCATCATCCTTCTCAAAACCAGGCAGCACAGCAAACAAAAGCACATCATCCTTTTGTGTAGCAACCTCCTGTTGATGGTGAACCTCTTGTTCTGATTGATCCTCACCCATAGGTGATGGTATGGTCTCTTCTTTATTATCAACAAAGAGGGGAAGCTCATCAAACAAATCAGCCAAGAGAATAGGCTGGGCATCTGTCTCCTCCTCCATAACTTGTTGTCCCTCCTCTTCATAGTCATCACTCTGCACTGATACCTCATATTCCTCCTCCTCATCACATGAAAGTTCATTTGCCATAGGTCCCTGCTCAGATACTAGAGTAGTATCCTTGAAAAGACTTGGCATCTGAACACCAGGAGGTAGAGTCCATTGGGGTATCCACCATACTTCATCATCTTGAGAGACCAGAGGGGCCTCCTGGGATAAACAACCCTTTTCAATAGGTTGTTTGGGCAGAGTGGCAGGCTGAATCTCAAGCACAGGCTCTTGAAAGGAATTTTTTTCCTTGCAACTTGGGATATGGAATTGGGAGGGCTCAGGGGATGAAATAGGAGGTTTAGAAAAAGGGGCCCTCCAACTTGGGATCTTAGGCCTAAGAGCCTCTTGCTCAGCAATTGTGATTTCATCCTTGTTGTCTCAATGCTAGCCCTATGATTGATCTCTTCTTGGAATTGTCTCATTTTTTGCTCATCAATCATCTATTGCTCACCAACCAGAGCCTCCTCTGTTTGATAAGGGATGAACCCTTGTTCATAATTCTGAGCCTCCATCTATCGTTGTCCCCTGATTTTAGACACTGTCTTGAAGAGGTCAAGCAATTTCCCCTTCAGCTCTTCTTGTGCTTTCATGAAATCTGATTTCAGGGTCTGTTGCCAATTGGGCTGAGCAGGGGAGGGTGGGTGTTAAATAGGAGGTGGTAGCTGGTTTTTCATTTGCAGCTGTGCCCTTTGTGCCCATAACTTACCCTTCTTGAGGGCCTCTTCATAGTCTTGCATGAGGGCATATTTATTTGGGGCATGTTGGATGTAATGACGGCCCTGTGCATCTGCATAGAAGCCTGGGATAAAAGCAGGCTAGGGATGGCTTTGATAAGGCTGATGATCAGCCCATTGAGCATTGCTCTCATGA
This sequence comes from Thuja plicata, assembly GCA_018584345.1. NCBI lineage: Eukaryota > Viridiplantae > Streptophyta > Pinopsida > Cupressales > Cupressaceae > Thuja > Thuja plicata. The sequence continues at coordinate 765,062 of MU225019.1, read as the reverse complement.
TAGGATGGTGAATAGCCTGACTATCCATAATAACTTGACATGTCTACTTATATAACTAACAGGATTTTTTAAAATGGAAGCTTTGAAACATACCAGCACTTGATCTTCGAAACCAGTAGACTTCCCAGAGTCGCCAGATGTGCTTAGAAATTTGCCTCCAAAGGAAGAAAATACTACTGTCCACACCAAACAGCAGCAGAATGTCTTCTCAGAAGAGCTCAGAAATAGCTCTTTGGTCCCACCGGGCATGCTAGAAATGTTATACACTGAATTTGCGCCTCTGATCTCAAGCTCTCTTGGTCTTGATAATCCAGTATAACAAGGGAATCATCTCAAGGTTGTGGGACCTTATGCTAACCGAGATGAGACCTCCAGATTCTAGGTTGGTTCCTCTTGGATAATCAGCTTAATTTGCTTCTTAAACAGGAAAGTAAAACTTGAGGGGGAAAGGGATAGAAGGATTGCATGGAAAGGGAAATGACTGAAAGAAAACTACCTACTAGGTGATGCACCAAACTTAGGGCTTGGACCTCAGTATAGAGGAATGAAACCAATGGAGGAATCAGGTCTAATAAGTCACAACTCACTAGATAGGCTTGCATAAGTATTTCATAGGAAGGCCTGAACAAAAGACTTGATCTATGACCTACAAACAAACATCCTTCTCTGCAACCAGGTGTAGGAATGAGACAAGACTGCTAGGGGCTGAAGTATACCCACAAAACATCTAAATCAGATCAGACACAATAACACACAGAATTGCATAAAATGAGAGGAACTAGGAACCCCAATGTCCATTAATTAGCATTCATAAAATTTGATCCAATAAGAGATAATACAAACAAGGAAGCATAGGGATATGAAGAATTATCACAAAGCACTTCCAACAGTTTGCATAATCAATGAGAAGATTACAGAATGTAAAATCTAGAGGGCAGAAAGAATGCCTCAGATAGCTCCTAGGAAGAAAGAATTCTCCTTACAAAATGCCAAAATTTGAGCACTAAGGCTCTCAAAAAACTTTAAATACCCCTAATGCACCCAGGCAAGAGTCCCAGAAAACCTAACTAGGGTTACAGATTTACAATATAATAATTGACCCTAGGACAAAATCTAATTTGGCCATAATTGTGCTACGCTGATGAATCGATCAGATCAAATTTTCCCGCACCTATCCCTGTACTTGACTACGCCGTGTGAACAAGCAACTTGGATTCATCAGCCCTACTCTGCAAATAAGTCTCTGTCATGAATGCTCACCAACTGATCACAGTCCCCCAGGACGAGAAGTGACCCCTGATGACCGCCGCTCAATTCTCATCAATGAGTCCTTGATCATGACCATGCCTTTAGCCAACTGCAACTAAGAGCAATAACTTCTTATTGGACTCTATATCTCTTTCCACGCCTCTTCTGAATCTCCCTTTCTTCACCGACATTGAAACAAATCTAATCCAGGGATCAACAGACTCTTTGTGCATGGCCTTTCTACAATTAAAAACCCCTCTGATTATTCTGGAACACGAGCACACAGGACCATGGCTGCCGAGCGTTCACAGTGCCAAATCTGCCGCCAATCTTTCAAATTCAAAGTCCAGCGACCTCGCGACTGACCGTTAGTCTCTATGTCGCGAGCATCAGACGTTGACCCTGGTTAAATCTCCAGACTTGGCGACAATGTATCATTTTACTCTTGTTTAACCCAAGTCCAGATCCAGCGACATCTCGACTGTGAAATATCAAAGTCACAAGGAAAATTCCTTAACTCACCATTCTTCTAGCGACCCAGCACCTAACTGTCACCTTAGACTGTCACGGTTAGTCTCCTTGTCACTAGATGTTATCTTTTCATTTCAAGACTGCGCGACCACATAGTCGCCAAGTTAAGAGAGCATAGCCTGAGCCCCCTTTGACCTTTCTTAACAGTCAGCATGTGTCCTTAGTCTTTCTAGCAACATCTCGACTGCCCTAATCGCCAAGTCGGGAGTACTTTTCACATAGGGCACTTTGATCTCCAGACTTAGCGACCACCGTAGGATCCTCTGAGCCTTGCATCGGATGGCCACCGCTAAGTCACTGAATAACTAAGCATACCCTTAACTCATCTCGTGATCCCGTGACTGAAGGCAAAGAAACACTTAGTCTCCAAGTCACGTGATCCATCTCCTCCGTCTAGTGACATGACGACAAGCATCAGCATCCACTCGTCTTATGCCATCTGTCGCATGGCCATTGGTTACTTTTCTGCACACTGGGACACTGAGTCATCATTCTTCTCTGGTGACAAGGTGACCCAAGGTAAATCACGAAGTCAGAAGATGTTTCACTGACTACTGAGTTCTTCACGCGACTTCACGACTGAGGGTGGGTCCCATCTTCATAAGACTTATGACATAGATCTGGCGACCTCGCGACCAAAGAACAAACGCTAAGTCAGAAGATGCAGAGGGAATATTCCAACATGTTAAGAGATTACGCGACAAAGAGGAAATGCAAAGTCGGGAGAAGAAAAGGAATATTCACCCAGGGTCACGCAACGAAGCGACAAGGAAAAAGCACATGCCATAAGTGATGCGAAAAAGTAACTTCAAAACATAAGAGCCAAGGGTCTAGGGTTTATTACCCCATTTAAACATGAAGGACTTAGGGTTTTCAGGGGTATAAGGGCCAAGTGAAGACATGAAGCCTGGAAAACAAGACAGAGGAAGCAAGATAGGGCAAACCAGGTCAATTGCACAGAGTGGGAAAATTTGGGCAACAGTATGTTTGTCATTGATGACAACATATAATACACAGTAGTATTTCTGTATGTACTTATCAGAGTGATGACATCAAGACTTGTGGTGTTAGATACATGTTTTAGACATGTTTATTATGTTATTTTCATACACACAGATCCAAATATGATGTTTCAGTCAAGTTGTGTAATTCTATTATTGTCAGTTATAGTTCTAGAAGAGTATCTGTTCAAAGCCGACATATGTAACGTGTTTCTTGAGTTGCACCTATCTTTAGGATATGCGTGTGTATATTCATGATTAGTTATGAGTTGATGACAGTTATCTAAAGGTGCCAAACATGTTTCAAGAAGATTGCAAAGTTAGAGTTGATTTGGTGAAGCTGACTTAGTGAAGTGTCGCATGTATTTAGTTTATACTTGCATAGTTGTAATTATGCTTGCGTGCTTAGTTAAGCTGACATGAATGTTATGAAGAGTTGTCTTATAGATCCCATGATCTCATACTTTGAGGAAGATACTTATAGCAATTCATTTGTGATACGCTAAGTGTGAATGATATGAAAAGAGACAGAAGATGTACAGAGTAGAATATCAGATGTAGTTCATTCATCAAGATTCTATGTGAAGAAGAAGTGAAAGAGTACAATACACTAGAACTAATCAAGATAGCAAGTCTGTACTCTATAGTTCATCATCAGATATAGTGCATATTTGTTATACAGAAGGTTGTAGCCTTTACCATTAAAGTAGTGAGCTTTTGGACAGTGAGTCCTCACTCCTAATAGGGTTATTTGTAAAAGACTCCTAACAGGGTCCGACCCTTAACCAGGTCACTATACTTATTTCATTGTAAAGTACAACTCCTAACGGGGTTGAAATATCTTCTAATAGGGATTACTAGAAACAAGTATAGTTCATTATGGGTGCTAATTCCCACTGGGGTTTTTACCATTTGGTTTCCCCGTAATCAAATTGTGTGTTGTGTACTATGTTATCTGATTAAGCATTTACTTTATTGTATTCTTAAGTTAAGGAAGTAAAAGAATTAAATTTACTGATAACTGATTCACCCCCCCCCCCCCTCTCAGTTATCCTTTGGGACTATTCTAACAGCAGGGACTTCTTCAATTCATGTATTGTNAAGTAAAAGAATTAAATTTACTGATAACTGATTCCCCCCCCCCCCCCCTCTCAGTTATCCTTTGGGACTATTCTAACAGCAGGGACTTCTTCAATTCATGTATTGTCATCTCAAGCTGATGTAATGCTAGCTGAATATCAATCTTTTGATTCTCAATGACTTTGTAACAAATTTTTAAATCTCCATCTCAAGATCTATATTCTCAAGATGATTAAAAACTTTTATAGGAGAACTGTGTTCTGACACCAATTGTTGGAAATACAAGATGAGAAAGCAAGATAATGAGAGGGGGGGCGAATCATATCTTAAAAATTTTATCTCTTAAATCAAACTGATCCACAATCATGCATAAATATAATTGATCTATCAACTAGTAGCATCCATAACATAAAATAAATAACTTAAGACACATAATTTTGGTAACCCAGAAACCCAATGAGGTAAAATTAGGGTGGGGATGACACCCACAAAATATTCACTACTACAGCAATAAAGTGTGCCTGTTAAGGCTACAAAATTTGATCACAACTTGTGATCTACCTGATTAAAGGTCTTCCCGGTTAAGAACTATAGATCATTACAATCTACCTTGTAAAAGGATTTAAACTTACAACAAAGTAAGCACTCGGCTAAGAGATTTAGAAAGGTCTATTAGAACCACTCTGTTAAGAGATTTCACCTGATACACTTGTTAGAATGTCTCAAGATCTAATCCTTCGATATGCACTCAGATGCTGATGATGGATCTCCTCTTTCCAATACCTTCTCGGATCTAATAATCTGATATAACTTTACTCTACTTCTCACTAGTTTTTTTCTCTGCTAGATCTATGCTTCTTATTCAAAATAACCCTTTGCATACCTCTCATGTATGCACACACACCTTTTGAAATTAGGGTAAGAATCAATCTTATATATCTTACGAATCTGGCATTGAGATCTAGATCAATGATCAAGTTCAAATACTTATGCCGCTTGGGAATTCCAATTTTTTAATTGGTTCCATGCCACGTATTGGGTCAAACAATTTAATTTGCAATTAACTCTGTTTAAAACATTAAATACCCAAACAAGTCATCCCAAAATAGTTTACTTTCATGTTTGTGCCATTCCTGACATGTATGAAAAAACTATATTTCTCAGCATATAAAGATGTTGGTGGTGTAGGAGCACCTAAGGTTAGAATTATTTCAAGGATAGAAATCTCATCGGTTTGTAAGGTGTTTTGTATCACCATTTTTGTAATGACTAAGGTCAATCGGTGAACAAATACCATAGTTTCTAGATAGTTGTTTCCTAGATTAAGTGTGTATTGAGCTGGTCTTTAAACCTTTGGAAATGTAATAAGGCTCTAGCAACCAAAGATTGATGATTTGTGGATCAGTGATACTGGTTCTTAGGAATGTCTCTTGGGAATGTCTCTTGGGAATATCTCTCGGGAATATCTCTCAGGAATGTTCATCGAGAATGTCTCTCGAGAATGCTCATTGGTAATGTCAATCAGGGATGTCCATCGATGATGTTGGCCAGTATCTATGGTTTTTTCAGGTATGTGATCTGACACTCAGGGTTGAAGACCAATGATGTTTTTGTTTCTCTGAAAATTCAACATTGGTGCTCAGAAATGTCAGTTAATGACCCAGGAAATGCGGGATGTGACATTTGTGACCAGTTGGGTCAACTACAATGGTTCTCTAGGTGTCATTTTTTCTTTGAATGATTAGGGACACCTATTCTAGTCCTGGAAGGGTCATTAATGGCTTGATCATGCCACCTATGTAAGGTGGTTGAAGTTGTCAAAGAGTATGAGATATTTTTAAGATATTTTGAGGGTTAGATATATAGTTGAAAGATTTTGTAAGTAGGAGAGGAGAGAAGAAAGAAGAGAGGGATTGCAAGATTGTAAGACTACTACATAGATAATAGATTTCAAAGAGTATTTGGGTTTCCTTCTATAATTTTTTATGTATTATATGTTTGATCTATTGAGTAAAGAAGTTAAACTCATCGGTTTAACTTGGAGAGTGAATCTTTCCTAATGAATCCCTTAGCATGAATTAGTAGCTTTATGGTGTAAACCAGGTCTGGGGCACCTGAGGTGAAGATATTAGTGACTTCCTCAAGCAAGGGTAAGAAAATACCCTATAAGGTCTGTGCAAGAGACCTTAGTGTAGAGTCAAGCTGACTCTTGGTAACAACTAGACCTAGCCATTACATCATATTGGTATCAGAGCAAGTTAGAGAATTGGGCTTGTGTTGTTTGGGTGTGATTTTCAAAAGAGTCTGTAAATTCATCCAACATGGTGCCCAATGCAGAACTAGAAAGAGATGTCAGAGAACAGAGAGAGGAGAATAGACTCCTAAAGGAACAGTTAGCCGAAATGGTATGCAAGTTTGAAGAAGTGCAACTTCGAACTACAGTAGTCAGTGAACTGATGAGAGAAGCTGATGAGAAGAGTAAACAAGTAGTTGAGGAGCCCATGATCCCAAAGCTAGACCCTATGCTTCAAGAAGATCCATTCTTGAAATCATTAAAGGCAATCAGTGGTAAGTCCTTAGAAGGTGTGCCTCTATTTAGTGTAAAAATGGATCCAAAATTAATCATGGAAAGGATAGAAGGTCTTGAAAATCACTTTGATTGTGATAGTGTGACCGAAGTTTAGAAAGTCAAAATAGCCAAGACAAGATTGAGAGGAACTTCTCTCACTTGGTGGAAATTTGTCCAAGATGAAAGGGCAAAAGAAGGAAAGAACCCCATAACCATTTGGAAAGCTATGGTGGCAAAGATGAAGGAAACTTACCTTCCTAATGATTATGAAGCACAAATGCATAAGAAAAGACATAATCTAAGGCAGAAAGACTTAGAGGTTAGTACCTATACAGAAGAATTCCAAAAGCTATGCTTAAGATCCCATGTGATGGAAGAAGAAAGCCTAAAAGTGGAAAGATATAAGAATGGCCTCAAATGGAGTATTCAAGAAGAGATCAGTCTCTTAAGCCCCAAGATTGTCCACCAATGCTATCAATTAGCTCTCAAAGTGGAAGAAAAGTTCAAAAAGAAATAAGACTCAAACAATAGAGGCAGAGGATGAGACAACAAAGGCCATAGAGGAGGATATGGAGGAAGAAATCTTGAAGCTAAAAATCAAAGTGAGAACAAACTCACAAAAAACCAAGGAGAACCTAGTAACACTAGAGGTGGTTACAATAGAGGCAGAGGTTCAAATAATAGTTCAAGAGGAAGAACTGATAGCCAAGGAAGAGGATTTTACTTATCTTTGATGAAGTGTTATAACTGTCAACATTTTAGGCATCCTGCATATCAGTGTTCTGCAAAGAGCTCTACTTCACAAGGAGGAGAGAAAAGAGCTAATTATGTGCAAGAAGAGTCTTCTAGCATCAAGACTGAAAAAGTCCCAGTAGGATTAGAGATGGGAGAGCACTTGATGGTTCGGAGAACACTCCTCAAGGAATCGATCAAAGAAGAGTCAAGCTAAAGAAAATCTTTTTTTTGATCTAACTGCAAGGTACTCAGTAAGGTCTGTAAAATTATCATAGATTCAGGTTCTACTGATAATATAGTTTCCTTAGAAGTTGTTGAGAAGCTAAAATTAACAAGGATACCTCACACTAATCCTTATAGAGTTACTTGGTTGAATAAAGATCAACATGTAATAGTCAATGAGCAAGCTTGGGTAGAATTTTCCATAGGGAGGTATAAGGATAGAGTTTTTTGTGATATCATACCCATGGATGTGTGTCATATGCTATTAGGTTGATCTTGGCAGTTTGACTGAAGTGCAGTGCAAGATAGAGTTCAAAATTCTTATTCCTTCAAGAAGGATGGAATAACTTTCAGGGTACAATCAATCTTAGAAGAAGATAAAGAAAAGAAAAGAGGTCCCAACCTACTGTTGGTTGATGAGAAGGAATTCTTAAAGACAATGGAAGAAGATGGAGTTGTCTTTGCTTTGGTTTTAAAACCAAAAGGTGAAAAGGCAAATGAGAGGGAAGAGTTTCCTTTAGACATCCAAAGGTTGTTAACTCAATACCAAGCCATAGTTAGTGATGGTCAACCAGCTATCCTACCACTTGAGAGATCTATTATTCAACATATTGACTTTATCCCAGGAGCCTCACTTCCAAACAAAGCTGCTAATAAGATGTCTCCATAGCAGAATGTAGAGATTTCTAATCAAGTCCAAGGACTAATTGACGAAGGTTTGATTAGAGAAAGTATAATTCCTTGTGTCGTTCCCATAGTACTAGTCCCAAAGAAAGATGGTACTTGGAGGTTGTGTATTGATTCCAGGGCCATAAATAGGATAACTATCTAGTATAGGTTTCCTATACCTAAGATAGAAGATCTGATGGATTGTCTTGGTGGAGCTAGATATTACTCCAAGATGGATCTTAAAAGTGGATATCATCGGATCAGGATTAAAGGGGGAGATGACTGGAAGACTTCTTTTAAGATCACTAAAGGACTCTATGAATGGCTAGTTATGCCTTTCAGGTTGTCAAATGCCCCAAGCACATTTATGAGGTTGATGAATGAGGTTTTAAAGGAATTCATTGTAAAATGGGTTGTAGTGTACTTAGATGACATCTTGGTGTTCAGTAAAACAAAATAGGATCATCTTAGACATCTACAATTGGTAATGCAAAGATTGCATGAAGGAAAGTTGACAATCGACTTGGAAAAGAGTGAGTTCATGAAGAAAGAATTGGTGTATCTAGGTTTCGTTATCTCAGAAGGTAACTTGAGGATGGATGTCAGCAAGGTGGAAGCAATCTTGAATTGGCCTACACTGAAATCAGCAACTGAAGTAAGAAGCTTCCATGGTTTAGCACAATTTTACCAGAATTTCATTAAACATTTTAGTGAAATCAGTGCACCTATTTTAGATACCATCAAAGGAGGTATGAAATCCAAGTTCCAATGGAATGAGAAAGCTAAAGAAGGATTTGAACATTTGAAGAGGAGAATAGCGACTCAACCGATATTGACACTTCCCAGTTTTGACAAATTTTTTACTATGGAGTGTGATGCTAGTAATATTGTTGTCAGTGCAGTCTTGAGTCAAGAAGGAAAACCAGTAGCTTTTCATAGTGAGAAACTCAGTGATGCTAGTAATATTTTTGTCAATGCAATCTTGAGTCAAAAAGGAAAACTAGTAGCTTTTCATAGTGAGAAACTTATTGATGCAAAGAAGAAGTATTCCTCATATGATTTGTAATTGTATGCATTAGTGCTAGAACTAAGGAAATGTAGACATTATCTCCTTCCCAAGGAATTTATAGTCTTTACCAACAATCAGGATTTGATTTTTCTAAGTTCACAGGATAAACTAAGCCATAAGCATATGAAATGGGTGGAATACCTCCAAGCCTAAACCTTCACTATAAAGCATAAGAAGGGAGTGCAGAACAAAGTAGTAGATGCATTGAGTAGAAGGTTACTCACAATGCAAGAACTTCATCTAAGAAGCATTGGCATTGAAAGCTTCAAAGATCTGTATCTAGCAAATGAAGACTTTGCAGCACCATACAAGGTATGGCAAGAGTATCAAAATCATTTTCATAATGAGTATTCAGAGTATACTCTTCAAGAGGATCTTCTATTTAAGGGAGGACAACTTTGTATACCAAGAGGTTCCATGAGAGATAATCTAGTACAAGATAAGCATAATGGTTCCTTAAGTGGACATTTTGGGTTGAATAAGACTCTAGAGTTGGTCAAGAGGTACTACTATTGGCCAAGAATGAATCGGGACATCCAACAGTATGTGGAGACTTGTATAGTCTGTCAAAAGGAAAAAGGGATTTCATCCAATGTAGGATTGTATCATCCCTTTCCTATCCCAAATAGACCATGGGAATGCCTTAGTATGGATTTCGTAGTTGGACTACCGAAGAAAGGAATGGACAACATCTTTGTGATTGTTGATAGGTTCAACAAGATGGCTCACTTTGTTCCATGAAAGACCACACATGATGTGTGTTACATAGAAAATATGTTCTTTAGAGAAGTAGTAAGGATACATGGATTACCTTTAAGCATTGTATCAGACCGAGACTCTAAATTTATGAGTCATTTTTGAAAACTTTGTGGCAGAAGCTTGGTACAAATCTATCTATTAGCTTGGCATATCATCTACAAACTGATGGTCAGACTGAAGTGGTGAACCAAAGCCTAGGCAATATTTTGAGATGCCTCACCAAGGAGTATGGACAATCATGGGATCAATTAATTTCTCAAGCAGAATTTGCATACAATGATACAGTCAACAGATCCACTAGAAAGAGCTCTTTTGAAATAGTGTATGGGATTCATCCCAAGGGTATATGTGAATTAAGGGATCTTGGAGGAAATGCAGAGAGGAGTGGGTATGCTAAATATTTTTCTCAATCCATGAAAGGGATCCATGACTCAGTTAAAGCAGCATTAATAGAGAGTACAACTCACACCAAACAAAAGGTGGATGCAAGGAGAAAAGATATTCAATTTATAGTTGGTGATATGGTCATGGTGCACCTTAACATGGAAAGGTTGCAGAAAGGAGTTCTGACTAAACTTCAGATGAGGAAGATAGGACCTTGTGCAATATTGGCAAAGTATGGGTCTAATGCTTATAAAATTGATCTTCCTACAGACATAGGATTATATCCTATTTTCAATGTGGTAGATTTGGTATCCTACAAAGGACCAATTCTAGAAGGAGATTCTGATCTCATAGGAGATATTGAGGATCTTAGAACACTAAAACTTCCTGTTATACCAAAACTTCAAGCTGAAGAGATTCCAAATTCAAGAGTTGCCAAGCATACTAGAAGGTAGACCTACATGGAACATCTGGTCAAATGGAAGGGACAAGCTGATTCAAAGGCTACATGGGTACAAGAAACTAATTTTAAGAAGTTAGGCATCAATCCTGACTTACTCCAATCACTTGGAAGTTGATTTATTTTTGTTTGGGGAGTTTGGTGCAGGAGCACCTAAGGTTAGAAGCATTTCTAGGATAGAAAGCTTGTCAGTTTATAATGTGTTTTGTATTACCATTTTTGTAATGACTGAGGTCAATCGGTGAACAAATACCATAGTTTCTAGATAGTTGTTTCCTAGATTAAGTGTGTATTGAGGTAGTATTTAAACCTTTGGAAATGTAATAAGGCTCTAGCAACCGAAGATTGATGATTTGCGGATCAATGATACTGGTGCTTGGGAATGTCTCTCAGGAATGTTCAATGGGAATGTCTCTTGGGAATTCTCATTGGGGATGTCCATCAGTGATGTTGGCTGGTGTCTGTGGTTGTTTTTGGGTTTGTGATCTGACGCTTGGGATTGAAGACTAATGATGTTTCTTTTGCTCAAAAAAGTCAACACTGGCACTCGGTAATGTCGGTTAACGACCCAAGAAACGCAGGATGTGGCATTTGTGACCAGCTGGGTCAACTGCAACAGTTCTCTACATGTCATTTTTGCTTGGAATGATCACGGACACTTATTCCATTCCTGGAAGGGTCATTAATGGCTTGATTAGGCCACTTGTGTAAGGTGGTTGAAGTTGTCAAAGAGTATGAGATATTTTGAAGATATTTCGAGGGTTAGATATATAGTTGAAAGCTTTTGTAAGTAGGAGCAGAGAGAAGAAAGAAGAGAGGGATTACAAGATTGTAAGAATAATGCATAGATAATAGATTTCAGAGATTATTTTGGTTTCCTTCTGTAATTTTTTATGTGTTCTATGTTTGATCTATTGAGCAAAGAGGTTAAACTCGTCGGTTTAACTTGGAGAGTGAATCTTTCCTAATGAAACCATTAGCATGAATTAGTAGCTTTATAGTGTAAACAAAGTCTGGGGTACTTGAGGTGAAGATCTTAGTGAATTTCGAGGGTAAGAAACTACCCTATAAGGTATGTGCAAGAGACCTTAGTGTAGATTCAAGATGACTCTCAGTAACAACTAGACCTAGCCATTACATCATCTGGCACTTGGCATGAACTAATCAACTTCACTCACCTTCTGTGTAACTCAGCAACTACTATCTTCTCGGCAATGACTAATGCTTGGCCTATATTGGATAGCTCAATCACAGTGATGACCGACTAACTTGCCTAGATAAATGACTAAGTGAGGGACACTAATGATCAACAAAACTTAGAGATCAATAGTGTAGTGATACTTATTGGTGTGAAGCTTGACAAGCCCCACATAATCCTAATTTTTGTGTTGTTATTCTAGGCATAAATGCCAGTGAAGAACAAGAAGAGGAAGAAGGTGAGTTATGTGATCATAGTGGTTGTGCTATGAATGATTCTTATGCATGTCCCGATGTAGACTATAATAATGAAGTTGAGAACTGTGAGGCCTACATTAGACTGTCGTAGTTTTACTATTTTGTTCTCATGCTTTCAATAGTTTATACTTTGACATACTTTGACTATTGGAGACTTTTTATACATTTAAGGATCGACAGAATCCTGTGTTATATATTTAGTACCTGATTATGTAATCAGGGTACACTTGAGATGCTTTATGTTTGATTTAGTTTTAGTTATGATGATTTCGTATATGAGATTTAAGTGTATGAATGTAATATGATGAATTTGGTTTAGGAAACCAATGCTAGGTTATTTTAGTTCTAATGTAGTTATGGGTTATATGCATGTATATTATGGATTTCATGTATGTTTCATATCATGTTATTTTGGATCTACTGATGTGTGCATTGAGTGTGCAGGAAAAGTTGACCATGGGTCTAAACTGGGGACCTACTACCGGAACCTATGTAAATTTTCATGCTTTCCAAGGTCCTGTCTATATAAAGAGACATGGACCTCATTATTTATGTGGTTATTTCATAAATATGGTTTGCATGTGTGTAATTAAATTATTAAACGTTCATGTGATTGAGTCATGTCATTTGTTTTAATTTAATGTACCAAATTTGGCAATTGTTGTAATTTAAAATTGACATGGCTAGTAAAGGTAACCAAGGTTAGTTATACGTTTAACTAAGGTTACCTAGGAGTAGTACCCAAGCTTACCCTAGGGTTGGAAGTTTCTAGAAAGTCTTCTTGACTTAGAAATCTGTAGGTTAACTTCAGGGTTAGTTTTAGAGGGTCTTTTGGGCTCCCAGGGGTAACCGGGGTCAGTTTTAGTTACCCAACTTGGTAGCCTATGGGTTGGGGGTCATTTTATATAATTAATGAGCCTCTAAACTCATTTATTTCTCCCTCTAAGTGTCATTTTCAGTCTTCAACGAATTTTGAAGAGGAGTGTAAACTTGGTTAACCTCACTCTCTCTTCTACCCAAGTTTCATTTGACTTCACCCTTGGAGAGTTATGCAAGTGGATGGTTAAGGGTTGGTTAGGGTCACCTCACCTTTGGGTTAAGCCTTGTTCTTTTTGGAGGTTTGCCTATTTAGGGAAGGATTTAGGATGAGTTGAGTGTTCACCCACTCTCTACCCTTAGAGATAGAATTTAGTTTGAAGGAGCTTTTGGAAAAGGAGCTTAGGAAGGATAGCTCAACACCATTTCTCTTCTCACCTTAGCTTTGGATTAAGGTTGGATCTATTTAAAGTAATTTATTTTTGTTCAGGTGTGTTCTTGAGATTGAAACTCCATTAATGGAGTCTTATGTGTTTTGAAGCTTTGTTTTCAGAATCAAAATTTAATGTTTTGTTTTATAATGTCTTTACTTTGTGATTGGATTTCGAATGTATCTTCAAGGCACACTCACCCTTGGGAGGGTAGAGTAACCTTGAAGGGGTAGATGGAAATGATTCATGTTAGTGTAGAGTCTCCCATGTGCAGAGAGAAAAACATAAGGTAACATGATACCCATGATTCCAAGAAGGGCCTGAGGGCACCTAGGAGGCATAAGGAGGTTATTTTAGGACTAGATCTTGTGAAGATGGTCCTTTTTAAGTCCATGTGAGGCTTGTGTATTCATTTTTATTCTTGGTTTTCTCCTACAGAAGGGTCTACCACTACCCCTATTTCAGGAAGGTCTCTTGGAGACCTATCTTTTTGTTCATCCTTGTGTTGGGAAGTTTTCTAAAGTATGAGTTTTTCTGTTTATTTGTCTACTTGTTGTGTTTGCATGTTTGTTAACCATTCCAGTTTGGATCCCCAAGCTCGGGGTGGCCTTGTAAAGGCCTAGGTTGGGAGGTGAGCCTCCATAGTCAACCATAACTTGTACAGGTTCCAGTTGGGAGCATGAAGATGCATTTTAACCTTTTGTGTGAGATGGGTAACACTGGAAAATTGTGGCCTTGTAACCTATCATTTGGGAATTTCATGAATGTATAGTGATGTTGAGAACATTAAGTTTGTAACCTTTGTATTATTGTAATCATGAATTACTTTGTAAAAATTATTCTATCCAAATTAAGGAATGAAGTTTCAAAAGAAATTGTGATCATACTGATTTAATAAATTTGAAAGGAGATTTATGCTTGTATTGAAGAGACAATTTTATGGGAACTAATATGTAAATAAAATCTCATAAGTTTTAGCAAAACCTTAATTCTAGAACCATGGCTTGAACAATTTTGATCTATCATAGGTTTAAATAATTTGTAAGTCTTTGATTATTTCAACAATAGAATTATTTTGTTATTTCCTTTGCATAAAAGCCAACGTTTCAAATTATCAATGAGTCCATGGGAAATCAAAATGATTATAGGTCTATAATATTTTATACTTAGAATAAATCTGGAAATTTTCTTCAAATTTATATATGCTCAAAACTAAAATTTGTTTCCACTAGTGTTTTCAGAATAAAATATAGAATCTAATGGTAAAATAAAATTTAAAAAATATTGAGCCTATATGCCCACTGTTTTCAATTATACAGTCAGCCTTCACCAGTAAATTTATATATATATATATATATATATATATATATATTTAAAAAGGAAGCAAATTCTATAGTTATTCTATTAATTATGCTAGAGGTTAATTTGTTTTTAAAAAAAAAAGAAAACTAAATAAAACTTGTTTTAAAAAAAAAATAGTATTAAAAACTTTGTTTTTTTTTTAAATATATATATATCAGGCGGGGAGGGTTGAAGCCCTACCCCAACCCACTAGACTATGGAGGCCACGCAGGCACTGCCCCCACCCCACTATGGAACACAGTGGGGGTGTGGCATTGGTCGTGGCCGGCCACCCACCGCTATGAGTCCACAGTGGTGTGGAAGGCGCCGCTCCACCGGCTCCCCACCTTCGCACCACCTTTCCTCCTCCCCTCTAGCCAACACCCTGCACAATGTGTGCCCTTTCCTTCATCGTCGCCCATGCGTGAATTCCGCCACCCTTACAATATTTTTCTGCCTCCTGAGCGCTAGAAATAAAAGGATAAGGGGATGTGCGTGAAAGTATGGGTTAGGGTTCTTAGAAGTTATGTCTTCCCTCATATTGTGTAAAGATTAGGGCTTTCATTTTATTGGGATATTATTGTATAAGTGTAATCTTAGAATAGGTTTTAAATTTATATATAGCTTAAAGTAGTTTTGATGCCTTAAGTAGATTAGATTAGATTTTAATTTTATTATTATTATTATTTTTAATTTAAATTTTGTTTTAAAGGTATAGTTTAATATTTAGATTTACTAGTAAGCAGGATTAAATGAAATGTAGACCAAATATATATAACATATGATAGGCCAAACACATCAAATTTGCATCATATAGGACATTGGCATTTTGTCAAACACTTGCCATACATGACTCAGAAAACACAAAATCTGAAGTATATATACTGTTGCAAATGAATTTTGATTTTTATTTCAAACCCTTAGTGATTGACAAACAAACTTATTGATGTAAAACATGCAAGCTAGAATTAATCAACTGCAAATGAAGAAACCTGGAATCCGATCACAGTCTTTGGTGAACACCAAAATTGGGACGCAGCTCACTGAACATGACTCAAATTGGATCACGGCCTTAACACAATGCACCAAGACCTTCAAACATTTTACTGTTCATGGCACTGTAGCGTTACTGTTCATGCGGGTACTGTAGTAGAACACTATTCATGGCTACTGTAGCAAAATCACTGTTCACGGCTACTGTAGTAACTATTAAATAAATAAAATCTGATATAGAATGGCTACCAAGAATGAATCTCCAAGTCTGTTGTACATTTACCTTCAAATCCTTCAAACCCTAGATGGAATTCTTCACTTTTAAGCACAAATAGAACTCCTAAATGAAGCTCTCTTGAATGCCAAATTCACTAGATATTTCACCAACTCAAATGGCTGCAACACTGAAGATTTTCCATTCTCCAATGGCGGTTGCAAGTAGAAACCCTCATTCTCCAAGAAAGAGCAAAAATCAACCAAAGTTCAATAATAATCATAAAACATATATTTAGAATGAGCTCTTAAGTCACTTTTTATTCTTTTCTTGTAGGAGCTCAAACACTTTCCTCGTCAATGTGGGATAAAAGTTAAATTCCCACTTTTAATTCTTTTCACTTAAAATTCTATAGTTGGTGCACAAATAAATCTTTTAAAAATGAATTGTTCACTTGGCCCCATCTATGATAAATTGACCCTTCACTTAAGTGACTTAAGTTATAATATAAAATCATATTATAACTTTACAATATAAGCTCAAAACTATTAATATTTATTTTAACCAAATAAATATTAATATCTCCCTTATTACTCATCATCTTTGCACGTCGTCTGAACTAGACGCTGACATGGTCAAGCTGCATATGACCATACCCCATTTCTAAAAATAGCAGGGGTCCCACACTAACCTCCTCAATACTTACTATAAATAGCAATTACTGCATACGGAGTCCTGGAGACCTCAAACGAAAGCCAAACCTGCAAAACTCTGGCTACTGAAGAAGATGCATCCTTCAAAGGACCCTCTAACCAACCTCATTAGCCTACGAGGGATAGAATAATAGGCTAATCCCTCAACTCTGGTGCTCATGAAAAAATGGGGACATTACATGCAGTCTCTGGACCCTAGGTTTTCAGTTTCACGCCTTTCAGAGATAGTTGACTTTTTGGTCAACATGGGTTGACTTTCTAGTCAACCATCTTGGTTTGCATGCCTAAGCCCTCCCTAGGACTTAGTAGGCCCTAGTTACTCCTTTCATGTATTACAGAGTATAGTTGACTTTTGGTCAACTTTAGTTTACTTTTAGTCAACTATCTTGATTTGTGTACCTATCAAGGGTTCTAGTTTAGGAATCCTTGTAGGATAGTTCTACGAGCTATCCTACCCTACATGACCTTCTAGTTACTATTTCTCCTCTACACCATTTTGCATGCACTTGTTGTACCTTTGCGGTAGCATAACCTCCCCCTTTTAGTGCATTTTATAAAAATTTGTTTGTGTGTTTTTGCCCAACTTTTGGGCTTGACATTTTGGTATCAGAGCCAAGTTTAGCAACATTGGGAACCTAACCCACTATGTTGTCACTAGATTGTCTTGCATGTGTAGAATGCCACCTATCACTCATCAGGCCTGTCAACAAGGGCGTGGTTGGAGACATGTCCCCGCGGCACACATAGAGGTACAAACTGAGGTAGAGGATCGTAGGAGGGATCAGAGTCCACCTCCTGAACCACCTCTTGATCCTAATACAACCCTATTGCTAGCTTTTTAGAATTTGGCTGAGCTTATCTTGTTTTTCATCCACCAGTTAACCAAGATAGAGAGAGAAGTAGGAGCCCACCTCCTACAGTAGGAGGAAGTCAATCAGAACAGGAAGAGGAGTCCATTGTAGTGCCAGGGGGTATTCCTAGGGGAGGTGCTCAAATACTTGATGGAGCACCCCTAGATATCAAGAATCAAATCATAAAGTTGATGAGGCTTAAACCGCCTCCCTTCACCGGAGAAGTAGATGGGGCAGGAGTGGAAGCTTGGATTTTAAGCCTGGAAAGGTGTTTTGGGTTGCAGAATTATGGCAGCAACCTTAAGGCATGATTCACAATTCTTTTTCTTAGAGACAGGGCATCCACTTGGTGGATGCATGAGGAGACTAAGGGGCTCATTGACATCAATACCCTCACTTGGGGAGCTTTCCTTGAGCTCTTTAGAGAGCGGTATATTTTAGAACAGTTTAGACAACACTGTATTGATGAGTTCCATGACCTTCGGCAACAGGGTCTTACAGTAGCCCAGTATGATGGAAAGTTTCTCAACCTCCTACCCTATGTTGAATACATGGGAGATGAGAAGCTATAGGTGAACAGGTTCATCAAGGGATTAAATCTTGTGATTTCAGATAGGGTACATATGGTACCTTCAGGGAACTTAAGGTTCATGGTGGATAGGGCCTTAGTAGCCGAAGAGATAGTCTGGGGCCCACAAGATTATAGGGATAGGTCGTAGAACCACAATACCTCATCCCAGGCCTCTGGATATCAGAAAACCCCATGGAAGGGGAATCAGAGGAACTCTACAGGGACATTTAGGGCCCCATAGCAGCAGTAGCAGCAACATCCACAATAGTCTTAGCAGAACCAGTGACAGAGGCCACCACAGGTTCAACAGGGCTCTAAACCTAAATAGTGGTAGTCACAGGATCCTAAGAATGACCATAGACCTCAGGCACCATATACCTCTCTAGCACAGACTCAGAAGTCCTCTCAGGGTGGCTATAGAGGTTCATCTAGGACCACAGGATCTCAGTATTCTAGGCCTCCTAGTGTTCAGGTTCAATCACGGGGGCCATGTTACACTTGTGGTGCCATGGGGCACTTAGCTAGAGAGTGCCCACAGGGTGGTAGTCAACGTGTAGTAATTTTAGAACTGACAGTTGGGGACAGGGGGAAGTCCCACATGGTTTTTGCAGTGGTGGACAACCGCTAGGTAGAGCACCAAGCTACCGTTATTGAGGCCTTAGGTAAGATCAAAGGTAGTGATGTTACTATTCTATTTGATACTAGAGCCACTGACTCCTTTGTTTCTCTATCAGTTGTGGAGCGTTGCGGGCTAGTGGTAGCTAGACAAGAGGTTAGATGGGAAGTAGAGTTAGCTTCAGGAGCTAGAGTCTTCGTGACCTCAATGGTTAAGGATTGTTCGATCCAAATTGTTGGCATGACCACCATAGAAAATCTTAGAGTCACTCCCCTTGTATCTTATGGCCTATTTCTTGGCATGGATTGGCTTAGTGCACACAGAGCCAAGCTAGATTGTCATAAGAAGAGGATCGAATGTTTGGATGATGATGGTACAGATACAGTTATTACTAGGGTTCATAGGCCTGTATCCCTCCATGTAATTTCCACCATGAAACTTAAGTGATGCATGTGGAAGGGATGCCAGTTGTATGCCATCACCATCAATGATAGGGAAGAAGAAACAGAGAAGGAAACTTCTCTTGATGACTTCCCCATTCTTCAAGAGTTTGCAGATGTGTTTCTTGATGACATGTAATTGATTAAATGTTTGATAATGTTAAGTTGAAGATAATGCAAGGCATTAAATTAGTTAATGGTTTGTATTTTCATTGATGTCAACTTGATATCATCTGTACAGTCATGTACATGATGCCAAAGCCTTCAGAGAATCAATAGAACAAAGGTTATGCTTTTAGCAATGCATAAAATTCAAGTATTCACTAAGTGACAGAAAACACCGACAGAGTGCACACCATTGGTAAAGGTAAAGAAGAAAAGTCACAGTGATACCCAATGAGCAGAAGATAGAATTGCCCGATGAAAAAAAATAAAATGATACCTGACGGACGAAGATCCTAAAGCTAACTGGAGTCACACCAACAGAACTGGCAGTTGTAACCGATGACTAACTCAAGAGTTGACCGACAGAATAGAGAGTTTAGAAAATGACAAAATATCTAGTTGGCAAGAGCTAAAGATAGACTTAACTAGTTATTTTATTTGTTTTATTCAACCAGAGTTAAGTAATTCATTTAAAGCTGATTTATACAATTGGCATAAAGATAACTATGAGACAAATCAGAAGTTACGCTTTAAATCAAATTGGCTAGATTGTTTTTCACGCCAAGAATCAAGATTCAAGAATCAAGAATCAAGAACCAATGAATATCATGTCTATATAAAAGACAAGCTTAATTCATTTTTGTATCACATGAAAAGGGGATTAAGGGGAGTAAATAGAAAGAGGATGCTAAAAAGAAACTGATGAAGAAAAACTTCATGCTATACTGATCAAGTCAAGCTAAAGGAGAGTTAAGGAATTATGCAGACACCAACAAACATGAAGCACAACATCATAAAGAAGAAAGTATGGAGCACAAAAGAATTAAATTGATACATTGATTAGAGAGGTAATGTACTTAAATAGATCTGAAAATATACAATTCAAGTTGCATTAGAAATAGGTCATTTTGTTTTAGTTTAACCATTGAAGCATCAAGTCTCTTAATAGAGCAGGACTTAACAGTCTTCTATATATTGAGCTACATCCCAAAGAGTGGCAAAAAGGTTGATTCATGAAAGTAGCATTGGATATGCCCGATGCCTATTGACAGTCTAAGAGAGAAGCTGATTCAAGGATGGTAGCATTAGATGCCTGATACTAAGTGACAACCTATATGTATAAAATCCTCTAACAAGGTCACACCTAACAGTGTGTTTGTAACCTTTAACAGGGTTGGCTCCTAACAGGGCTCACTTTAGAAGAGTGAAAATTTGGTGTACCGGTCCCAGTGGTTTTTTCCCTTATAAGGGTTTCCATGTTAAATTCCATGTGTTATATGTGTGTATGATATATTTATTTACTATTTTGTATCTTACATAATTCATTCTGGATTCATCGGTATACTCTGCATATTTACTGTATTTCAGTAAATAGTTATACTGCTTATCGGTAATCAGGGAGAATAAGGACAGACAAGGAAATTTGACAAACAGTTAATCATTATAAGTATTTAATGGCATGCATCTTATAGGGACATAATAATCTGAGGTTTATTGATTGGTGGTTAAGTTTAAGGATAAGTTTTTGAGGCCACTTATTCACCCNTCTCCCCCCCCCCCCCCCCCCCCCCCCTTTTAGTTATTACTAACAATTACTATCAGAGCTTGTGTGCTTAGAAGGAAGGTTTCAAGACCTAAGCCAAAGATCACAAGATGAACAGATGAGATATGCCCAAGTTGAACAAAGATAATTTTGCCTCATGGAAGAGAAGAATAAGACTCCACTTATCAGGTATTGGTAATCATGTTACTCAATTTCTACAAACTAAATATGTGTTTCCCATAGGAGCACCAACAATTGAACAAATGAGAGAGAAGCGTGAACATAATGGCATGATGATAGAGCTTGCTTCCTCACTCTCCGATGCTGAATTTGAAGATGTCAAAGAATGCAAAACTGCAAAGCAGATGTGGGATAAATTGAAGCTTGTACATGGTGGTGACAAAAATGTTTTGAGAGCCAAGGAAAAAAGCCTTAGAGGAAAGTTTGATGATTTCAAAATGAAAGAAGGATAAAACATCACTCAGTACAACACAAGAATTGAAGAAGTAGTCAATTCTATCCAAGGAGTTGGAGGTATACTGGAAGAAGATACAGTGGTAAGTAAAATTATAAGAACCTTACTGCCTACTTATGCTATTAGAGTATCTTTCATTCAAGAAATGAGAGCAGTAGAAAATAGAAATGTTACTCTAGATAATTTAATTGGAAGATTGATTTCATTTGAGATGAATAACTTTGATAATAGTGTCTTACCAAACATAGAGTCTACATTCAAAACTTCTATGAGAATAAGTAAATCAAGTCACAAAAATACTATGAGAAAAGATAGTGATAGTGAAAATGAAGAAGATGATCTTGATGAAATTGAAGCACTTATGGCCAGAAGAATGCAGAGAGGTAAAGGTAAATTGTCACTTGTTTCTTTTAATTGCAAAGAGATTGGATATTTTCCTGCAAGATGTACTAACAGAAGAAAAGATGATAGAAGTAATGACAGATCTTTTGAGAAGAAGTCTGACACAAGTGATTATAGAAGCTACCAACAATCAGAAAGAAGAGATACCCGAGACTATAAGGAAAAAGGAAAGAAGGTCAGCTACCTAGCAAAATGCAAGGATGATGATACTGACATAGAATCTGATGAAGACATTGAGATGGTGTTTGTGGCTGTAAAGGATGATTTAGATGATGATGAAGAAAGGTATGTAGAAAAAAATCTCATATCTAAAATTAGCAAAAATGATGTTTGGATCATAGATAGTGGTTGCACTCATCATATGACCGGTGATAAGAAAAATTTTGAGACTTTTGAATACTACAAGGGTGGATCAGTAAGAATGTGCAATGACACACCTTGTCCAGTTGAAGGTAGAGAAACAATAATGTTGAATAACCAGATAAAGTGTGAGAATGATTATTGGTTAAATGGATTGAATTATAATCTATTGAGTGTTTCTCAGTTGAATAATTCAGGTCACAAAGTAGCATCTGAAAATAAGAAGGCAAAGATCTTCAACAAATCTAGAAATCTGATTGGTACCGGTGAGCAGACAAAAGGTAACTTATTCTATCTAAATGATACTGACTCCACTTGTTTGATTGCTACAAATGAAGAGATATGGTTATGGCACAAAAGACTGTGTCATGTGAACTTTGACAACATGATGAAAATTATCAAAAAGAGAAATGTTAGAGGCTTACCGACAATGACCAAGCCTGACAACATCATGTGTAAAAACTATCAAAAAGGTAAAATGACAAAGTCTAGTTTCAAAAGAAAAACCCATACATCTGATGCAATTCTAGAAATAGTCCATGCTGATTTATGTGGACCCATGAGGACAAAGAGTTATTATGGAGATAGATATTTTATTCTCTTTGTTGATGATTACTCTAGAATGATGACAATTATTTTTCTAAAAGATAAATCAGAAGCATTTAAGATGTTCAAATGGTATAAAGCTATGGTAAAAAAAAAAGTGGTAAGGATCTAAAAATTTTGAGATCAGATAGAGGAGGTGAGTTTATATCAGATGAATTCACTAACTTTTGTAATGAGCATGGTATAAAAAGACAGGTTTCTACACCAAGAACGCCATAGAAAAATGGGATTACTGAGAGAAGGAATAGATCAATAGTTGATTGTGCAAGAACACTGATGATAGAAAAATGCATCACCCAAATATTTAGGAGGGAAGCTGTCAGTACTACTATTTACACACTAAACAAAGTACAATTGAAGAAAGACACCAAGAAGACACCTTATGAGCTATGGTACGGATACACACCCAATGTAAGTTATTTCAAAAATTTTGGCAGTCAATGTTATATCTTAAAAGATGATAGAAATGGAAACCTTGACTCCAAGAGTTATGAAGGACTTTTTCTAGGGTATTCTACCAAGAGCAATGCTTACAAATGTCTAAACAAAGCCTCTAACAAAATTATTGAAAGTGCAAATGTAAAGATAGATGAATTTGTAGAGAAGAAGGAACAAGAAAGCACTAAAGAACCAGAGGACTACAATAAGTTCACTTAAAATGAGGAACTTGACACTCTGACCTACCAACAATGTAGATCCCCTGAGGTACAAATCATTGCTCTTGAGCACCAAGCTGCAAATACAGACAGTCAAGATAATGATCAAAATGATGTGCAAGGTAATGAAGAACGGAATGAAGATCAAAATAATGATCAAGTTGATAGACAAATAACTATACTTGTACTTGCAAGATATGTAAGAAGAAACCATCCAAAGGTCTAGATAATAGGAGATAAGAAAGTTGGTACAAGAACAAGAAGTAAGTCTTTAAACTCAAATTGTTTAATTTGTGAGTTTGAGCCAAAATCTATCAATGCTGCACTAGATAATGAGGAATGGATAAGTGCTATGAATGATGAGATTGAGAAGA
This sequence comes from Thuja plicata, assembly GCA_018584345.1. NCBI lineage: Eukaryota > Viridiplantae > Streptophyta > Pinopsida > Cupressales > Cupressaceae > Thuja > Thuja plicata. The sequence continues at coordinate 741,313 of MU225019.1, read as the reverse complement.
TTGAGAAGAACAAAACATGGTCACTTGTGCTAAGACTAGATGACAAGAATGTCATCGGTACAAAATGGATATTCAGGAATAAGTTGAATGAGAATGGAGAAGTCACAAGGAACAAAGCAAGACTAGTATGCAAAGGGTATACACAAGAGGAAGGTATAGACTATGGAGAGACCTTTGCACCCATTTCTAGGCTAGAAGGAGTAAGAATATTGCTTTCTTATGCTGCATTCAAAGGATTCAAGGTATACTAGATGGATGTCAAGTCAGCATTCCTAAATGGAATACTTGAAGAAGTATACATTGAACAACCAGAAGGGTTTGTTGATCCAGACAAGAGGGACATGGTATGTAGACCTCAAAAAGCCTTGTATGGATTGAAACAAGCTCCAAGAGCCTAGTATGAATGACTTCATTCCTATCTAATAAGTATTGGATTTATAAGGACTAGTGAAAACAATAATCTTTATTTAAAAGAAGATACTGATGCTAACACTTTGATTGCTGAAATATTTGTTGATGACATCATATTTGGAGGAAATGATATGCTATGCAAATCATTTGATAATGAGATGACAAAAGAGTTTGAGATGTCTATTTTTGGTGAGATCAAGTTCTTTCTTGGTCTAAAAATCATTCAACAAAGTGAAGGAATTCACATTACACAGTCCAAGTACATCAAAGAGGTCCTAAAAATTTTCAAGATGGAAGAATCCAAACTAGTTGGAACACCGATGGCTACTGGATGTAAGTTGATAAAGAAGGACAAGACAACAGAGGTAAATCAGACTTTGTACAGATCAATGATAGGAAAACTCATGTATGTTGTACACACTAGACCAGATATTACACATGCAGTAGGAATCATTGCTAGATTTTCTGCTAACCCCAGGGAATCACATATGACTGCTGTGAAAACAATTCTAAGATATCTAAAGAATACTAAGGAATTCAGATTATGTTATAGAAGAGAAGTAAAATTTGAACTTAAGGTGTTTACCGATGTTGATTGGGCTAGGAATATTGATGACTGAAAGAGCACAACTGGAGGAGCATTCTTTATGGGTGACAAACTTGTTACATGGATTAGCAAGAAGAAAGGATGCATCTCTCATTCTACTGCAGAAGTAGAGTACATTGTTGCTACTAAAAATTGCTCAAATATTGCATGGATCAAACAGTTGCTGGAAGGTATGCATATGAAGATCTTAGAACCAGTGATTATCTATTGTGATAACACCAGTGAAATAAACATTTCCAAGAATCTAGTCATGCATGAAAAACTAAACACATTGCCATCAAGTATCATTACTTAAGAGAACAAGTTCAAGAAAAATAGGTGATACTTGAGTATGTGCAATCCAAAGAACAATTAGCCGATGTCTTCACTAAACCACTGCCCAAGGATACATTTGATTACCTGAGAAAGAGACTAGGGATCAAACCCTTGTCTACGAGTCAGTAAAATGACTGAAAGTTGTGTCAGCCTACATATTATCAGAATATCATTCATGTTGATGCAAGAAATGAGATGAACTTTAAAGCTACATCTACATATAGACAGGTATATATCAGAACCGAGCACCAGTACATATTGTTGTATTACTGATGGATAAGGGAAATTCAAGGAATATATTATGGATAGAAAAAAGAAAAGATTGTTTGACATAAATGTTAGATATTTGTAAAATATTTGTTTGGCATTGTTGTCAAAGGGAGAGAAATTATCCATATTATCACATTCTTCAAAAAAAAGGAAGAGAGATTATCCATTATCAGATTACTCCAACAAGGAGAGATTATATCCTCAAGGAGAAAAAGTTGTATGAAAAATTATACAAATGGAGAATTGCTAAAAAGAGAAAAACATCAAAATAGGAGAACAGTCAAAAGGAGAGAAATTAACACAAGAAAAGGAATCAACACATCAGAAGACAAGAGAATTGCATGAATCAAATATAAGCTAAAATAGAGCTTACCAAAGTTCAGACATTTATCAGTTGACAAAAGGGAGAGACTGGTAGTTTGATGAATCTCAACAGTTGTATTTCATATTGTAGTAGAAATAGTATAGTGTGATAGTATAAGTTTGATGCCATCAATGCCAAAGGGAGAGATTGATGACATGTAACTGATTAAATGTTTGAGAATGTTAAGTTGAAGATAATGCAAGGCATTAAATCAATTAATGGTTTGTATTTTCATTGATGTCAACTTGATATCATTTGTATGGTTATGTACATAATACCAAAGACTTTAGAGAATCAATAGAACAAAGGTTATGCTTTCAGCAATGCATAAAATTCAAGTATTCACTAAGTGAAAAAAAACACCAACGGAGTGCACACCATTGATAAAGGTAAAGAAGAAAAGTCGCAGTGATACCCGATGAGCAAAAGATAGAGTTTCCCAATGAGAAAAAATCCAATGATACTTGATGGATGGAGATCTCGAAGCTAACTAGAGTCACACTGACAAAACTGGTAGTTGTAACTGACGACTAACTGAAGAGTTGACCGATGGAATAAAGAGTTTAGAAAATGACAAAATATCTGATTGGCAAGAGCTAAAGATAGACTTAACTGGTTGTTTTCTTTGTTTTATTTGACCAGAGTTAAGTAATTGATTTAAAGCTGATTTATACATTTGGCATAAACATAACTATGAGACAAATCAGGAGTTATGCTTTAAATCAAATTGGATGGATTGTTTTTCACGCCAAGAATCAAGAATAAAGAATCAAGAACCAATGAATATCATGTCTATATAAGAGACAAGCTTAATTCATTTTTGTATAACATGAAAAGGGGATTAAGGGGAGTAAATAGAAAGAGGATGCTAAAAAGAAACTGATGAAGAACAACTTCATGTAGTACTGATAAAATCAAGCTGAAGGAGAGTTAAGGAATTCTACAAACACCGACGAACAAGAAGCACAACATCACAGAGAAGAAATTATGGAGCACAAAAGAATTGAATTGATACAGTGATCAGAGAGGTAATGTACTTAAATAGATCTAAAAATCTGCAATTCAAGTTGCATTAGAAATAGGTCATTTTGTTTCAGTTTAGCCATTGAAGCATCAAGTCTCTTAATAGAGTAGGACTAAATAGTCTTCTATATATTGAGGTACATCCCAAGGAGTGCCAAAAAGTTTGATTCATGAAAGTAGAATTGGATATGCCCAATTCCTATTGACAGTCTAAGAGAGAGGCTAATTCAAGGATGGAAACATTAGATGCCTGATACTAAGTGACAACCTATATGTCTAAAATCCTCTAACAAGGTCACACCTAACAGTGTGTTTGTAACCTTTAACAGGGTTGGCTCCTAATAGGGCTCACTTCAAAAGAGTGAAAATTTGGGGTACTTGTCCCAGTGGTTTTTTCCCTTAACAAGGTTTCCACGTTAAAATCCATGTGTTATATGTGTATGATATATTTCTTTACTATTTTTTATCTTACATAATTCATTCTGGATTCATCGGTATACTATGCATATTTACTATATTTTAGTAAATAGTTATACTGCTTATCGGTAATAAAGGAGAATAAGGAAAGACAAGGAAAACTGACAGACAGTTAATCATTATAAGTATTTAATGGCATACATCTTATAGGGACATAATAATCTAAGGTTTATTTATTGGTGGTTAAGTTTAAGGATAAGTTTTTGAGGCCAGTGATTCACCCCACTCCCCCCTCTCTTAGTTATTACTAACATTTCTGTCAGAGCTACCTAGTATGCCTCCTTGTAGGGCAGTAGATTTTCACATTGATCTTGTACCAGGAGTTGAGCCAGTTTCCAGAGCACCTTATAGGATGACCACTAATGAGCTTAATAAGCTCAAGATATAGTTTGAGGAACTATTAGAGAAAGGACACATTCATCCTAGTGTTTCTCCTTGGGGTGCACCAGTTATCTTTGTAAAGAAGAAAGATGGATCTCTTAGGTTGTGCATGGATTATTGACAATTGAACAAAGTTATCATCAAGAATCAGTATCCACTTCCTAGGATTGATGAATTGTTTGATCAGTTGCAAGGTGCCCGATTCTTCTCTAAGATATACCTCAAATCAGCTTACCATCAGTTGAGGATCATGGATAGTGATATTCACAAGACCGAATTCCACACTAGATATGGCCTCTATGAGTTCAATGCGGTTCCATTCAGCCTTATGAATGCTCCAGCTATGTTCATGAGTCTTATGGATAGAGCATTCCATACCTTCCTTGACAAGTTTGTAGTTTTGTTTCTCGATGACATCTTGATATATTCCAAGGATGAGAAAGAGCACGAGGAACACTTGAGGCAATTTTTGCAGTCTCTTAGAGATAATTAGTTGTATTGAAGCTTTTTGAAGTTTGTCTTCTTCATATCAGAGGTTAAGTACCTTGGCCATGTTATTTCAGGAGATGGGATCTCAATAGACCCATCAAAGATTGATGTCATTATGGATTGGCCAGCACCTACCACTGTGACCGAGGTTAGGAGTTTCATGGATTTAGCCGGTTACTATAGATGGTTTATGAATGGTTTCTCTCAGGTAGCACACCCCATTACTTCTCTTTAGAAAAAGGGAAAGAAGTTTGAGTGGATTGAGAAGTGTGATAGGGCTTTTCAAGAGCTTAAGAGAGAACTTACCAGTGCACCCATTCTAGTTGTACTAGATCCTTCAGCAGACTTTATGGTTTGCATAGATGCTTCTTTGGATGGTTTAGGAGAATTCCTTATGCAAGGTGGGTGAGCTATAGCCTATGATTCTAGGAAACTAAAGACTCGCGAGCTCAACTACCCTACCCATGACCTTGAGCTCACAGTAGTGGTGCATGCTTTAGTCAAATGGTGACATTCTCTCTTAGGACATCGGTTCAAACTTCATTCAGACCATCAGAGTCTTCAGTACATCTTCACTCAGTCGAACCTTAATGCTAGGCAAAGGAGATGGATGGATTTATTATGTGAATATGATTTTGATGTCCATTACATCAAGGGGAAAGAGAATGTGGTCGCATATGCCTTGAGTAGGAGATAGCATGAGCTTTCTTCTATGTCTACTGGCATGGATTTGAGAGATTGCATTCTTCATAACTTTCATGAGGATGAGATGTATGCAAAGGTTTGTCAGTTGATTTGATCTCAGAGACCCGTTGAGGGGAATTTTTCAGAGTATACCTTGGAGTTCGATGGACTTTTGCGTCATAGAGGACATATCTATATACCTTCTTCTGGAGGATTGCGTGAGTTTGTGATGCTTGAGGCTCATAGGGCCCCTTATGTAGTGCATCCCAAAGTAAAGAAGATGCATGCCAACTTGAGGCAATTATATCATTGGCCTGACATGATATTGCACATTGTAGAGATGGTAGCTAGATGCCTAGAGTGCCAGAGGGTGAAGGCAGAGCACCGTCATCCAGGTGGTCTCCTTCAACCCCATGAGATACCACTGTGGAAATGGGACACCATATCTATGGATTTCATAGTAGGTCTTCCTATGTCTTCTCATTGTCATGATGTCATCATGGTGATGGTCGACAAGTTGACTAAGGTGGCTCACTTTTCACCTGTGCGAACTACCTTTACCACACCAGTAGTGGCACAAGTGTTCTTGCGAGATATAGTCATACTTCATGGTGTACCTCGTAAGATCATCTAAAATAGATATTCTCTCTTCACTTCATCCTTTTGGAGAGAACTTCAGGAAGCTATGGGTACTAGACTCAAATTTAGTACAGCTTATCATCCTGAGATAGATGGTCAGACTGAAAGGGTCAATTAGGTACTGGAGGACATGCTTTGCATATATGTCATGGACCATCAGACCCAGTGGGAAGAATACCTACACCTAGTGGAGTTTGCCTATAACAATGGGCACCATACTTCCTTGGGTATGCCTCCCTACTAGGCTCTTTATGGTAATCCATGCAGGACCCCACTCAGTTGGGATAGGATTGAGGATAAAGTTTCCATTGGTCCTAAGCTAGTCAGGAATATGGACTAGTAGGTGACTTTGATTAGGCAACGACTTGAGGAAGCTCAAGATAGGTAGAAGAAGTATGCAGATGTGAAGAGGATTGATCAAGCCTATCGAGTTGGAGACAAAGTCTTCTTGAGAGTGTGACTGCATAAGAGTCCAATCCTTTTTGGAAAGGGCTCTAAGCTAGCACCTCATTTTGTTGGACCTTTTGAGATCCTTGAGAGGATAGGACCAGTTGCTTACCATTTAGCATTGCCACCTATCCTGTCACACATCCATGATGTGTTTCATGTTTTAGTTCTGAGGAAGTATATATATGATGAGTCTCATGTGATATATTTGGATGCCTTGCAGGTGGATTTGGATGAACAGTTGGCATTGGAGCCAATTCGTATATTGGCTCGGCGGACTTTGGGTCTTCAAGGCCAAGAAATGGAATAGGTTAGGGTCCAGTGGGATTTCTATGATGAGGTTACAGCCTCTTGGGAGGACATAGCATAGATGAGATCATAGTACCCTCACCTCTTCAATGAACTCTAGGAGGAAGTTCATGCCTAGAGGGGGTGGATGTGAGGCCTAAATTAGACTGTCATAGTTTTACTATTTTGTTCCCATGCTTTCAGTAGTTTATACTTTGACATACTTTGACTATTGGAGACTTTTTATACATTTAAGGATCGATGGAATCCTGTGTTATATATTTAGTACCTGATTATGTAATTAGGGTACACTTGAGATGCTTTATGTTTGATTCAATTTTAGTTATGATGATGTCATATATGAGATTTAAGTGTATAAATGTAATATGATGAATTTGGTTTAAGAAACTAATGCTTGGTTATTTTAGTTCTAATGCAGTTATGGGTTATATACATGTATATTATGGATTTCATGTATGTTTCATATCATGTTGTTTTAGATCTACTGATGTGTGCATTGAGTGTGCAGGAAAAGTTGACCATAGGTCTAAACCGGGGACACAATGCTAGAACCTATGTAAATTTCTGTGCTTTCCAAGGTCCTGTCTATATAAAGAGACATGGACGTCATTATTTATGTGGTTATTTCATAAACATGGTTTGCATGTGTGTAATTAAATTAGTAAATGTTCATGTGATTGAGTCATGTCATTTGTTTTAATTTAATGTGCCAAATTTGGCAATTGTTGTAATTTAATGTTGACATGGCTAGTAAAGGGAACCAGGGTTAGTTATAGGGTTAACTAAGGTTACCTAGGAGTAGTATCCAAGCTTACCCTAGGGTTGGAAGTTTGTAGAAAGTCTTCTAGACTTAGAAATCCGTAGGTTAACTTCAAGGTTAGTTTTAGAGGGTCTTTTGGGCTCCCAGGGGGTAATCGGGGTCAATTTTAGTTACCCAAATTGGTACCCTATGGGTTAGTGGTCATTTTCTATCATTAATGAGCTTCTAAACTCATTTATTGCTCCCTCTAAGTGTCATTTTGAGTCTTGAGAAAATTTTGAAGAGAATTGTAACCTTGGTTAACCTCACTCTCTCTTCTACCCAAGTTTCATTTGACTTCACCCTTGGAGAGTTAGGCAAGTGGATGGTTAAGGGTTGGTTAGGGTCACCTCACCTTTGGGTTAAGCCTTGTTCTTGTTGGAGGTTTTCCTATTTAGGGAAGGATTTAGGATGAGTTGAGTGTTCACCCACTCTCTACCCTTAGAGACAGAATTTAGTTTGAAGGAGCTTTTGGAAAAAGAGCTTAGGAAGGATAGCTCAACACCATTTCTCTTCTCACATTAGCTTTGGATTAAGGTTGGATCTATTTAAAGTAATTTATTTTTGTTCAGGTGTGTTCTTGAGATTGAAACTCCATTAATGGAGTCCTATGTGTTTTGAAGCTTTATTTTCAGAATCAAAATTTAATGTTTTGTTTTATAATGTCTTTACTTTGTGATTGGATTTTGAATGGATCTTCAAGGCACACTCACCCTTGGGAGGGCAGAGTAACCTTGAAGGGGTAGATGGAAATGATTCATGTTAGTGTAGAGTCTCCCATGTGCGGAGAGAAAAACATAAGGTAACATGATACCCATGATTCCAAGAAGGGCCTGAGGGCACCTAGGAGGCATAAGGAGGTTATTTCAGGACTGCATCTTGTGAAGATGGTCCTTTTTAAGTCCATGTGAGGCTTCATTTTGATTCTTGGTTTTCTCCTATAGCGAGGTCTACCACTACCCCTATTTCAGGAAGGTCTCTTGGAGACCTATCATTTTGTTCATCCTTGTGTTGGGAATTTTTCTAAAGTATGAGTTTTTCAGTTTGTTTGTCTACTTGTTGTGTTTGCCTGTTTGTTAACCATTCGAGTTTGGATCCCCAAGCTCAGGGTGGCCTTGTAAAGGCCTAGGTTGGGAGGTGAGCCTCCATGGTCAACCATAACTTGTACAGGTTCCGATTGGGAGCATGAAGATGCATTTTAACCATTTGTGTGAGATGGGTAACACTGGAAAATTGTGGCCTTGGAACCTATCATTTGGGAATTTCATGAATGTATAGTGATGTTGAGAACATTAAGTTTGTAACCTTTGTATTATTGTAATCATGAGTTATTTTGTAAAAATTATTCTATCCAAATTAAGGAATGAAGTTTCAAAAGAAATTGTGATCATACTTATTTAATAAATTTGAAAGGAGATTTATGCTTGTATTGAAGAGAAAATTTTATGGGAACTAATATGTAAATAAAATCTCATAAGTTTTAGCAAAACCTTAATTCTAGAACCATGGCTTGAACAATTTTGATCTATCATAGGTTTAAATAATTTGTAAGCCTTTGATTATTTCAACAATAGAAGTATTTAGTTATTTCCTTTGCATAAAAGCCAACGTTCCAATTTATCAATGAGTCCATGGGAAAACAAAATGATTATAGGTTTATAATGTTTTATACTTAGAATAAATCTAGAAATTTTCTTCAAATTTATATATGTTCAAAACTAAAATTTGTTTCCACTAGTGTTTTTGGAATAAAATATAGAATCTAATGGTAAAATAAAATTTGAGAAATATTGAGCCTATATGCCCTATTGAGCCTATATGCCCACTGTTTTCAATTATACAGTCAGCCTTCACCAGTAAATTTATATTATTTTATATTATTTTTCTTTTTTTTTTAAAAAGGAAGCAAATTTGTTAAGTTTTTAGGATAGCTGCAAATGTAATAACACTCTATGTTGTATGTGTTTTTTCAAATGCAACAATCTCTCTTTCATTTATATTGGGAATGAGGATAGGAGAGACATGTCCCTTCATGGGACATGTCTATTCATTATTATTTATAAGAAAGGACATACCTCTTCCAACTAATTATAATTTAATCAATCTTATAATGTTTCATCAATCAATTATTAATTAAGAATAATAATTTAATAATTTAATATTAAATATTAAATGTCATATGATTAATAATAATATAACATATATATTATATTATTATTAATCAACATATATTATATGTATTCTAATGATCATACGACTGAAGATACAAACATTAACAAAATTCTATAGTTATTCTATTAATTATGCTAGGGGTTAATTTGTTTTAAAAAAAAGAAAACTAAATAAAACTTGTTTTAAAAAAAAATAGTATTAAAAAGTTTTTTCTAAAAAAAAATTATATATCGGGCAGGGAGGGCCGAAGCCCTACCCCAACACGCTAGACTGTGAAGGCCGCACCGGCACTGCCCCCACACCACTGTGGAACACAGTGGGGGTGCAGCATCGGTCGCAGCGAGCCACCCACCATCGTGAGTCCATAGTGGTTTGGAAGGCGCTGCTCCGCCGGCTCCCCACCTTCGCACCACCTTTCCTCCTCCCTCCGGCCAACGCCCTGCGTGACGTGTGCCCTTTCCTTCATCGTTGCCCATGCGTGAATTACGCCGCCCTTGCAAGATTCTGCCACCTCCTGCATGCTGGAAATAAAAGGATAAGGGGACGTGTGTGAAAGTATGGGTTAGGGTTCTTAGAAGTTATGTCTTCCCTCATATTTTTTAAAGATTAGGGATTTCATTTTATTGACATATTATAGTATAAGTGTAATCTTAGAATAGGTTTTAAATTTATATATAGCTTAAAGTAGTTTTGATGCCTTAAGTAGATTAGATTAGATTTTAATTTTATTATTATTTTTAATTTAAATTTTGTTTTAAAGGTATAGTTTAATATTTAGATTTACTAGTAAGCAGGATTAATTTTTATTTATAAAAGTTTAATATCATTGTTGTAAAATGAGATTTAAACACTATAATCCCTAATTTAAATTCTTAGATGGATTATTCAAATCAATCAAGATTAAAGGATTGAATTGTTTATATTGATTTTTAAATAGTTGTTTATTAGCTTTTAATTAAACTAGATTTTACTATAAGTATGATTCATAAAAAGAATTGACGTATTAACGTGATTTGATTTATATTGTGAAGTATTATATGTGTTAGTTCTTTTATTTTAGACTACTAAATTTTAGAATAGGGAATTTTATGTTTAATAATTTTATGTGGGTTTTAAAACGTTAAACATTCAATTAAATTATTCTTGTAAAGTTAGTTAGCGATTAGATGTATTTAATGTCACTCTTTGACCAATTTTTTGTGCATAGTTGACTTTTGGTCAACCATAGTCAAACCTTGGCCATTTGACTCAAATTTCAAACCAAGTGCTCCATGCAGTCTTTGGACCCTAGGGTTTCAGTTTCACACCTTTCAGAGATAGTTGACTTTTTGGTCAACATGGGTTGACTTTTTGGTCAACCATCTCAGTATGTGTACCTAATCCCTCCCTAGGACTTAGTAAGCCCTAGTTACTCCCTTTCACATATTACGGAGTATAGTTGACTTTTGGTCAACTCTAGTTGACTTTTAGTCAAATGTCTTGATTTGCGTTCCTATCAAGGGTTCTAGTTTAAGAATCCTTGTAGGATAGTTCTACGAGCTATCCTACCCCGCATGACCTTATAGTTACTGTTTCTCATTTGCACTATTTTACATGCACTTGTTGTACCTTTGTGGGAGCATAACCTCCCCCTTTTTGTGAATTTTAAAAAATTTTGTTTGTGTGTTTTTGCCCAACTTTTGGGCATGACAAGAACCATGATATGTATGGTTCACAAGGTAGAATAGAAGTATATCATCAACATTTTTTGTCTGATAGTGAAGATGAGGAGGTTGATAATATAAGATGCTATGCTCAAAATAGTCAGGAATCTACAATAGTAAGAAAACCTTCTGATGGGGAAAGAGAAAGAATCACTGCTGATTTAGTAACTAAGGCAAGAAGTAACTATAACTTGAGGAATAGAATAGTTGGTGATGTAGGTAGCCAACTAGCTGGCATCTTTATTAAAGAAAACAAAGCAAATGCCAAGTATACAAAAAAAAATGGAAGGACCTGCTAAAAATGTAAGTAAGCCAAAGGTAAAAATTGAAAATAAGTTAAATGATTCAAACATTGTACATGAGGGAAAGGATAAAGTACCCAAAACAAGTTCTTCCTCTTCTAAGGTTGAAAATAGAAATCAAAGAAGGAAGAGTCAACTCTGAACATTCAAGTTGAGGATAATAATATCATTGTTGAAAAACAAAAGTCCTCTGATTTAAAATACACCCCTGTTGATATGGGTCAGTATGTGTCACAAATGACTGTCAAAGTTCCATTTCTAGAAATGTTGAGAATTAAGGAACATAAGGAAAAAGTACTTACAGTGCTAAACATTGTTTCTCCAATAAAACTCCAGAAAGAAGAAGGTGCTGAAAAGAAGTCTAACAACAAGGGAAAAGAGTCCAAGGGAATGATTTCAGAAATCCCTCAGATTTATTTAAATACAAATACTTCTCCAGGGATTGTTGATCCTTTTTTCTTAACTTTGGTCATTAATGGTAAGATGCTTAAAAACTATATGATATATTATGGAGCATCTAACATTGTTATACCTACAGAAATAATGAGGTCCATGGGATTACAAGTTAAAAATCCTCATGGGAGATGTCAGACAATGGACTCTAGAGAAATCCCTGTTGTTGGTACTATTGAGGCTTTACCTTAGGGCCCGTTTGTTTCACGGTGGAATTGGAATTGAATGGGAATTGGCATTTTCGAATTCCCAAAAATGTTCAATTCCCTGTTTGGTGGAAAAATTAAAAATTGGAATAGGGTTATGCGAATTCTAATTTTGGGTCATTTTGAGCATTCCACAATTCTTTCTCAAACCTGTTATTGGAATTGGAATTGAAAGTATTATTTTGGGAAGGAAATTCATTCCCATTTTTGTTTTAATAATGTATATTATATTGCTATAAGGATGTATATATATATACATGTGTTTATATACACACACAAGTGTATATACACACAAGTGTATATACACACATGTATATATACACATATGTATATATACACATATGTGTGTATTTGTGTATATATATACACAAATGTATGTATATATGTCTATATATGTGTATACACATATGTGTGTATATATGTATACATGTGTATATATATGTGTGTGTGTATACACACACATGTGTATGTGTATATATACACATGTGTCTGTATAAATGCACATGTATGTATATACACATGTGTGTATATCATGTGTGTGTATATGTGTATGTGTATATACACACACGAATGTGTGTATGTGTGTATATATATACATATATATAAACATATGTATATATACACATATGTGTGTATATACACATGTGTGTGTATATAAACACACGTGTATATATGTGTACATGTGTGTATGTGTATATATACACATGTGTATGCATATATATACATATGTGTATATATATACATGTGTATATACACATGTGTGTATACACACATGTGTGTATACACACACGTGCATGTATATACACA
>MU225019.1:688971-728258 GCA_018584345.1 Thuja plicata | reverse complement strand
GTGAACCAAACAGGACAGCCTAATTCTAGAATTCATTTTGAGAATAGCCCAATTGCCAGAATGGATTCAATTCTAGAATTGGCAATTCCAGCATGCACAAATTCCACGAAACAAACGGGCCCTTATAGGTTAGCTATATATCCTGACATAGTGTTAAAAATGAGTGTATTAGTGGTTGATATCCCACCTCATTATGGCATGTTGCTATTAAGGAAATGGAGTGCTTCAATGGGTGGAAGTATTCAATGTGATTTATCTTTTTCTACTTTTAACATTTCTCGTAATAATGTCAAGGTGTTGAGGGAAGGTAGTACACCCCATATGATTGAGCTAAATGAAAATAATGACATCAATTTTTGTGTAGATGTGGACATGGAAAACTTTAGAGTAGAGAAAAGTATTCTTCAATGTAAAAATGTTAATCCCTTAATTGAGGAGTTGAATACCACAACAAGGTGGTTTATGGTAGATGTATTTTGATGGAGCATGTTCCAAAGAAGGATCAGGAGATGGTGTCCTATTTATTTCTCCATCAGGTACAACATTCAAGTACTCTTTATTTTTATCATTTCAGTGCACAAATAATACTGTTGAAAATGAAGCCTTGTCTTTGGGGTTAAATATTGCTACTGAGCATGAAATTAAATGTTTAAAAGTTTATGGTGATTCTGATCTTGTAGTAGCACAAGTTAGATCCAAATATGTTGCAAAAAATGACAAATTAAAAATGTACAAACATGCTATTTGGGATCAGATCAAATTTTTTGATGTCTTTAACATTGTATGGATAGAGAGGTCAAAAAACATCATGGAACATTTTCTAGCCAATGTTTCTTGAAAGAATGGTGATTTGACTTTGAGTGGGGTATCAATAGTGGAAGTTAAAAGTAGACCAGTTGTCCCTGATAATATTTACAACTAGAAATTTTCTGAGGATGACCAAGATATCCTGAGATATATGCAGTGCCTTGATCATTATGAAGACCAGCGTATAGATTGTAACTCTCTAGTAGACGTGATTGATGGCAAGGATATTGTTTTGGGGAATGAGGTTTTTCAGTTGAGTTCTAATCAGATACCCAAAGGGCTAATAGAATTAGAATCATTGTTCAATAATAAAGATGATCATTTATAAAAAATGAGAAATGCTAAAATTGAGGATTTGGAGGAAGTAAATATAGGATCAGAAACCACTCCTCAAATAGTATATATTGGAAAGAGGTTAGATTCCCATGTTAGATCAAATCTGATAAAATTATTAAGGAAACATAATAGTGTGTTTTATTGGTCTTATGAGGATTTTAAAGCCTATAGGGAAGACCTTTTTCAACATGAGATCCCACTAAAACAAGATGCTAAGCCATTCAGACAAAAGCAGAGACCAATCAACCTATTATTGGCTTCCAAAATGCAACAAGAGTTGGTGAAGTTAAATGATGCATGGATTATTCAACCCCTAAGATATTCGACTTGGGTCTCCAATCTAGTCCCAATAAGGAAAAAGAATGGTGATATAAGGCTTTGTGTTGATTTCAGAAACTTGAAAATTGCATCTCTAAAGGATAATTACTCTTTACCTAATGTGGAGGCAATGTTACATAAGGTTACTGGTTGTGAGCTATTGTCAATGATGGATGGATTTTCAGGCTACAACTAGGTATTAGTTAAAGAATCAAAATCATTTAAAACTACATTTACTACTCCATGGGGGACATATGTGTACATTATAATTCCATTTGGTCTTATAAATGCAAGGGAAACATTTCAGAGAGCCATGGATGTTGCATTCAGAGATTTTATTGACTTATTCATGGTAATCTATCAAGATGACTTGACAACATATTCCAAGAAAGAACAAGACCATTGTGGACACCTAGAAAAGATTTTTAATAAGGCTTTGGAATATGGTGTTTAGCTAAATCCTAGAAAATGTCAGTTTGCAGTAATAGAAGGAAATTTGCTGGGACATATAGTGTCAAAAGATGGAGTAAGAATTGACCCAGAGAGGATAGAAGAAATCTAGAAGGTCAGTGCTCCAAAGAATATCAAAGGGGTACAATCTTTCTTAGGGAAGATTAATTTTGTAAGAATATTTATTGCTAACTTTGCAGAGATTGTAAAACCTATCATTAAGTTATTAAAAAAGGATGCAAAGTTTAAATGGGATGAAGAAGCACAATTGGATTTTGGGAAAATTAAAAAGGCAATTCAAGAAGCACCTATTTTAAGGTCTCTTGATTAAAGTAATCCATTCTCGTATTTTTCTTTTGCATCTTTTCATACAATTGTTGCAATGTTACTACAGAAAGATGAGGAGCGTTATGGGCATCCCATTGAATTTTTTAGTAAATCCCTCCAAGTTGTAGAATTGAACTATGAGATGATGGAAAAACAAGCATATGCTTTGGTAAAGGTAGTGAAGTCATTCAGACCTTATTTGGTATGTGAAAAGTGATGGAATATGTACCTCATGTAGTAGTTAAGGATATTCTTACTCAGTCAGAAGTTATTGGTAAACAATATAAATGGATCAATAGGATTCAAGAGTTTAATTTGGAAATCCACATTACCAAATTAATAAGAGGACAAGGCCTAGAAAATCTAATGATTGGAGATAATTTAGACTTGGTTCAAATAAATAACACAAAAGTACAAGATTCAACAGTGACTAGTATTGAAAGACAACCTTATTATGTAGATCTCATGTACTATCTCAAAAATGCCAAGTTCCCAGAGATTATGACAGATAATAAAAAAACAACTCTCAGGTTGCAAACTCAAATGTGCATATTAGTACAAGGAGATCTATATTGGAAAGATAGAAATGGTGTACTTTTATTATGTTTGGATCAGAGTCAAGATGAAAATATCTTGGCAGAAATGCATACTGGTGTGTGTGGAGGACATTACTCTGCCAAAACCACTGCTCACAAAATCTTGAAGGGTGGTTATTATTGGCCTTGCTTATTCAAAGATGCTCATTCCTTTGTTAGAAAGTGTGAACCCTGTAAAATATTTTCAAACAAGTTGAGATTTTCAGGTGCTCTATTGCTAAATCCTATAGTTGTTGAAGCACCTTTTACCATGTGGGGGATTGACTTCATTGGACAGTTCTCATAAAAATCTATTGGTGGACATAGTTGGATACTAGTTGCTATAGATTATTTCACAAAATGGATAGAGGTCATTCCTACAAAGAGGGAAACTAGTAAGGTTGTTATTGACTTCCTGATGGAGAATATTCTGACCAAGTTTGGTGTCCCTCTAAAATTGATAATGGACAATGCTATGTGTTTCAGGTCAGATGAACTTAAGGATTTCTATAATGAATATGGGATTATGATGTCATACTCTTCCCCATATAATCCCCAAGCCAATGGCCAAGTAGAATCTAGTAACAAGAGTATATTAAAAATCTTGAAAAAGACCCTTGAGAAAAATAAGAGCTTGGCATTCAAAACTGAAACTTGCTTTATGGGGTGACAGGATCATTGTGAAAAAAGCAAAAGGTAAGTATCTCTTTGAACTAGTATATGGTATGCAATATAGAATGCCTATGAATAATTTGCTTCCAGTATATAATTTTATTCAGGAAAGGAGCTAGATGTTTCTAAACCTATGCAAGATAGAATGATGCAGCTAGCAGAATTGGATGAAATAAGAAAAGATAGTCAAAAGGAAAACATCAAGTACAACAAAAAATGAAATACTTATTTGATAAAAGATCAAGTGACATGAAGTTCTAGCCTGATGACTTAGTTCTTCAATGGAATGTCAGAGCTGAAAACAAAGGGAAGCATAAGAAATTTGAATCATTATTATTAGGTCCCTTTATTATTCATCAAAATCTCAAGAAATATTCATACATCTTAAGGAATATGGAGGGAGAGGTATTTTAATTTCCAGTGCATGTAAATTTCTTGAAACTTTTCTTCAGTTAAAATATGATTTTCCATGCATATTAGCTTTGTATATTATGTACAGGTGTGTTTTCTTTTTTGTTGTTTATTTTCTTTTTGCAATAGGTTAGTGTGGTCTTCCTCCTAGAGATCTATGGTTCTTGCTATAATATTGCATTTAAGAATCCTCAAAAAGAGCCACCATTGGGTTTTTTCCATTTTTTGAGTCTTTCTATAAAAATTTTGGGTTTCCAGTGATGTTCTTGCATAAAATATATATTCCTATCAAAAGTTCTATCAATATTTCCCTACAAACGTTGATCTCCAAGTGATAAAATCAATTAAATATGTAAAACCCTAGGCTCTAGGTCAATTTTATCCTTTTTAAAGAAAAAACCCTAGTTCTTCGCGATTGGCTTCTAATTTGCAGTTACCTTTTTCAGAAATTTCAAATCACTTAATTCATTTTATCTTTTTCATGTTTTAAGTTAGTCATGTGATCTCTTAAAACTTTCTGAATATTCCCTTTTATTATGAGACTCAATGGAAAGCTTTGGTCACATGATCTCAGAATGAAAAGAATATACTTTGTAAAATTGGGAGATTTAACGTGAATGGTCAATCTTCAAGTTGATCATACGGTGGGCATGAAGTCTCAAATCTATTCATGAGTTAAGAAATCATATGGCGACTTTGAATTCCTTTCATTCATGAAGTCTAACAAGCTTACCAAAGTTAAAACATAGTTATTATTTTTATTTAGTCGTGAGATCTCTAAAGAAATAAAGGGTTAAGTGAAATGTTTTGAGATCTAGCAACCACCGTCATAGTCAAAATGATCTTGTGGTTGTCATTTAATCTCAAGATAAAGGTGCAGATGAGTAAAATCTTAAGAGATTCTGTGACAACCGTTGATTGAGGAAAGATCTAAAGGCTGGCATTTAATATCAAAATAGACCTTGAGTTAGATGATTTCTTCAGCGACAATGAGATTTAGTTAGTCGCTAAGTCTCCATATGAACTATGGTTAGCAAAGGTTAAGGCAAGGCTAAGTGAAGTTTGCAGCAGGAAAATTTGGACTGTAGATGAGAAAATATCTGAAGTTCAGTGTTAAGTCGCTGATAGAAGTCAAAATTCAAAGATTATCTAGCAACTTAGAGATAATGATTCATACACTGACACGTGTTTAAGTCATCCTAAAGATCTTTGGCATACATAAAGTCTCAAATAAAACCTATGGTTAGGATATTTATTTGGCGACTTAGAGATAGCATGCAGTCGCGGAGTCTCATGATAAACTAAAGTTAAGGATAAAGCTTGGGATATTTAGCGTGAGACGTTAGATTAAATATGATGTAACAATTGTTGTGTATTCTCTAAATAAATGTAGTAAGTACAAAATGAAAGAGATATTTAATGTGAGCCATCAGATTAAAGAGGATCTAACAATGGTCACATAATATCTAAGTAAACTTATGGTAAGCCAGAAGGTTCAGCGACTTCGAGTTTATTCAGTCGCGTGATCTCTAAAAGAAAAAAGGTTAAGAGAAGTTGTAAGCATGGTTAATATGAAATATCTAAACCATTGATAGATTTTAGATCACATGGTGTGTGTTAAATCTCATGATAAAACTAGAGTTAAAGCTAACTCTCAGCGACAAGGAGATAGAATAGTCACGTGGGTGCCAAAGAGAACTAGAATAAGAGTAAGGTAAATCTGTAAGGGTTTTGTCTTGCACCATGATGTACAATAGCTAGCCAATTAAAAAAAAAGGATTTTGATAGCATGTATGAATTCTACGGAGCTGTAATAATGTGAGCTAATCACATCAAGTATAGAGCTTATTTTGCATATAGTAAGGTTTTTTAAAATTAACAAAAGCATTCATGATTATCCCAATTGGATTTTTTCAAAATTGATCACCTATCAACCTCAGATGCCATGACTAAGAAAAATTGATATCAAAGCACACAGAGTAATGGCAGAAGTGACTGAATAACAATTTCATTATATCGAATGGACTGGTGCATTGATTTCTTAGGAAAAAATAAACATTGTCATTGCTCATTTCAGTTTACCAAAGTTTCAGAATATAGAGCTAAAGATTACAGGAGTGTTAGTGCTTTCAGAATAAAAAAATTATCTGGGTTTTAGTGTGAAGAAATAAGAATTTTTGTTTAAGATCAGCATTTTTTAGTTAAGAGCAAAAAAGATGAGTCGAGTAGCAAGTGTGGCTTCAACTAGTGGAAAGAGTGGAGACGCCGAAGATGATTAGAAAGGAAAAAGAAATTACTCCGATGAATTTGTGGCTCTTCTACCAGGAACTAATCAAGGGAAGAAGGTAAATGATGAATTCCTTGTTGATCATATGTCATATTGTAGAGACGCTAAGACTCCTAATGTTTCTGGATATCATCTTTTCAATTACTTTCATAAAAATAGCAATAGTCATGTTCCCGTTTCAAACCCAAGGACATCAAGGTTAGCTAAATTGATAGTACCAAATGTCTTTGTAGATGTGGATCTATTGTTTGAATTGGACAATAGATATGATACCATCTCTAAGACCATCAAGAAGAATGATGGGAAATCCCTAGTTACTCTAGATAGGGAATCTTTCATGAAAGACTTCAACCTTTACAACCCCTACACCACAGAGATAGACCTAAAAGCATTAGAAGCTAGGTATGTTAGGGAAGCCTCTATTGTGGCTATGTTTATTCAAGGTCATGTGCCCAAAAATACCAAAAATTACATAGCCTCCATACCAAATTCCTCTACACCCTATTTCTACAAGGATTTATCTTTTTATATGAAATATATTTCCTATGGACTGTGCACAGTTTTAGGAGTGGATGAGGGTAGAGAACATATATCTTCAGATATTCTCATGATTATTTTGGATCTTTAGATTCCACATGTTAGCATAGATTATGATTTTATCTAGTATGTTATTAACCAAATGTATCAAGGGTTCATAGACATTCAAAAAAAGGAACCCAACCCTAAATTCTTGCAATATTCTCTTTTGATGCATTTGATTTTGTTTTACAATTTCAATGTCAGGGACCTGCAAAATTTGAGACCAAGGAGATTCTTCCAAGGCCAATCCAACCCTATACAACTCTGGTTGAAGGTTTGGAATTACACATCAAGGGAAAATGAATTATGTGCATTCCAGAATTGGATGGTGTATCCAATGCTAAGTTGTTTAGGAGTAACCATGACAAGATTTCCAATCAAGGTATTGCAGCTTCTCAAGCATTGTCAATTTGTGGATAAGTGGACAGGAGACCATAACTGGGGAGATTTCTATTGTGAGAAAGATTTTACTTTAATAAGGGATTATGGTTTCTCCCAGCCACCACATATACTTCCATATCATGTGCCACCAAGGATAACTATTATGGAGTTCATCTGGAAATTGATGTTGATTGATAAGGATCATTTGGCTCTACATAGAAAAGGTACCTTTACACCCCGACAGTTTAAAGTTTACAACTTCACAATTGGCAAGAGGGAATTGGACTCAGTAAACAGATGGTTGGGTCATTTAATAATGAATGTAGCCTTGTACGGGTATATTGATACAGAGGGTTTCATTAAAAGTGCAAAGAAACTCTTGACACCAACCATTCCAAATACCAAAGACCGTGAGCATTGTGTTGAGGAGGCCCTCAAAAGGAACATCTTAGAAAATGATGAAGTTGCAAGGAGGGCAGAGAAGTTCCAAGATCTAATGGATCTGGAACAACAAATCAAGAAAAAAGGGATTCCTTTTGAGGGTTACTTCCCAGAAGTGCCTTACTTGCAAAGACTTGATAATATGATGGAATCTTATAGCACATTGTGCAACTATCTTGAGGAGCTAATAGAAGATAAGGAAAGAGGCCATAGGAGGCACTCTTCTTTAGAATATGAAGAAGATAGTTATTAAGGATATTTATCTCCTATCCCTCCTCCAATATTTTAGCCACATGCCATAGAGGAGAACATAATAATGGACCTTACAAAGGTACCTGATACAGAGATAACTGATGAACCCCCAATGAATAAAAAGAAAGTACAATTAGGGGACAATTCTTATGCAAGAACATAAGGAAGAAAGATAAAGTGAGTTCCTTAGTCACTGGTAACAGAGCATATGACCATCATCTCATGAAGTTAATAAGGGAAGGAAAGAGGAAAAGAGAAGATGTAGAATAAGAAGTTGAAATACCTCTTTTAATGT
Organism: Thuja plicata; assembly: GCA_018584345.1. Classification (NCBI taxonomy): domain Eukaryota; kingdom Viridiplantae; phylum Streptophyta; class Pinopsida; order Cupressales; family Cupressaceae; genus Thuja; species Thuja plicata. The sequence continues at coordinate 720,127 of MU225019.1, read as the reverse complement.
TATAGGATGAAAGAGAGCTTCAAAAAGAAAATTTTTAGAGTGATGATGATTTTATCAAAATAGAGGAGTTTAAAAGATTTTTGATCTGGAGGAAGAAAAAAGATGTAGGATCATAGTTGCAGTTGATAGAGGGTGGTCAAGTTCCAAATGAAGCCTTGCAAGCTTTGAAGGCTTATGATCTTGAAGTAGAAAATATTACACCTAAGGAAGCTAGACAATTGGTTAAGTATAGTAGGATGTCACTTGTTCCTAGCTGGGATATTATATTAACATTTATCATTGACCAGAAAAGAAGGCATCCTAATATAAAATTGTCTTCAAAGACACAGGTGAGAGAAATGATTAGGGGGTGTGGATATAATCCACAATCCAAAACATTAGCTATGTGGGATCTGGCTCCCAAGACACAAAAGCCATCACTAATCAATGTGCAAGAAAAAATGGATGGGGATAAGATCATATGGTCTATCCATAATACTAGAGATTTGGAAATATCATAGCCCCTTACTAATTTTACTCATCTGAATGAAGTTAAATATAAACGGATGTGAAAGGGGTATAAAAAATTGTTTAATGAAGCAAGTGTTGTAGTAAAGGATAGAGAACTATCCTTGATTAATATCAATGCATTAGAGAAGTTAGTGACAGAATTAAATCAAAAATTACAAGAAATCCCTGAGACTATTCTTGCTTCACCTAAGAAAGTGGTGGATACACCAGTACAAATTGAGGATACAAAGGATATTTCATAGGAAACAAAGAAAAAGGAAAAAATATCAGAATAAAGTTTCTTTGGAAGCCTTGGGGAATATCTTGCAACATAGGATCAATGTCATAAAAGAAAAAGTTTCTTTAGTATACAGTGCTTACAACAAGTTCCTTGGCCTGGAAATAGAGGTAAATAATTATATTTAAACTTTGAACCCTTATTTTGGAACTTGGTCAGTAAGGAAAACTTTGTTTGAAAGGTTAGCAGCCCTAGAGCCACTTATGGCATATCTCCCAGCGATTGTGTGTCAAGTGGGTGAGGAAATTGAGCAGATTGGGGTTACCTTGTCTTTCTTCAAGGGAAAGAAAAATTAGATTGAGGCTAGGGTCAAAATTTTTAGCTCAAGATATAATAAATTTATTCCTCCAATAAAGGGAGAAGATGATGAGATTAAGGCGGTAGAAGTATGGAGAGGTGAATTTGATACCTTACTACCTAATAAAGAGGAATTTATATTAGACAATGGTGAATTGGATATGGAAGAGTTTAATAAGATCTTAGATGAGACCTTCAAAGCTGAGACAGACTTTAATAAGTTTTTTACGGATGTCAAGATCATCACAAATGCCAGATGCGAAAGAAAAAAGGCATAATTACAAAAGTATTCAGAGCTTTAATTGACCACAGAGGCAGAGGTTACAGAATGGGATGTTCTCACCAAGCCCAAGAAAAAGAAGCCTGCAATAGTTGACTTAGATATATTGGATGAGGAGTGAAGAGACACCTGGCACCTAGTCTATGAGCACAGGGAGGTTAGTTATCAGTAAGACTAGTGTAAGTTATCCTGTATTAGCAGTCACTAGATCTTGTAACAACTATTTGAGGCTATCCAAAATATCTACAAAAAAAGGTGCTAGCTATCAAAGATTTGGAAATCATATTTGGCTTTTTCCTTATTTTTTCTTTCCACCGCTTGAGGGTATTATTGTATTTTGTCTTCTAGTATTTTTAGGGTTTAAGGATTCCAAGATGGCTAAGACTCTATAAATAGAAAGATAGAACATAATTGTAAGGATGGTGAAATATATAAATACAAGACAGACTTCTCATTTTTGTCTGAGTTATAATATTTTAGTCTTTCAAATGTATTGAAGCAGTAACATATTAATAAAATAAATTGTAGATCTATATCATTTTTTGTCTCTTTATATTTATTTTTAAGATCTTGTATGTTTAATTTGTCAGGCATCTTAAATATACCAGTTACAAGGTGAATGTGCAATTACTTGTAAGTTTCTTCCAAGGAAAGAGTAATTCTTATAAGTGATCCTAGAGAGTTCAACATTGGTGTAAGGATTTGATATAGTGGTGTGGGTATGAAAAGGTATTTTTTAAGGCCTTCTATTTGAACTGTATGTGTTTTCATTAATCAGTTTACTATGGATTTATATTTGATATTGACTCTTTTCCCAAGAATTAGGCACTAGTTTAGGGTTTGGCAAGCAGTTAATCATCATCAAATATTAAAGAAATCAATCATTCATTTTTCAATTACAAATAATATACATGTTTAAGTAATTGTATTAGAGAATACAGTTCAAATTATTGATTCCTTAAAGAGCGAATCACTAGGTTAACCATCCTGAGTTAAAGAACTCCAAAAGGAAGAAGGATGAGAATCCTTATCTCACTGATGTTTTCTATTGTTATGATCATAATTTTTCTTGTAAATCTTTGTATTAAGTTAATTATTGTCATCTGCAAGGTGTTTCATTAGTTTATATAGTGAAAGAAAAATAGCCAATCAGTGAAAATTGTTAGAGTAATTTAGCAATTGCTCTTTAGTGCTTAAGTTTCACTTAGGCAGTTTCTTTAGTCTTAGGAAAGTTTCTATTTCCTAGCAGTTGCCCTTTTAGGGTTTCGACATCCTTTATAAGGATTGTCCTCTTTGTATTTCTTAAGGAGTTTGTAAATCATTTTATTGTTGAATATAGAATATCATTTCTGTCAACATGGTTTTTCATTCTCTGGCCTATTGGCCGCCATAGCTTCGGATCCTTCTCTCTTCTGTCTGTTTCATTCTGTGTAATAGTCTTTGCATGCAGGTGATCTTGGTTGCATTGCGTTTTAGCAATCTCAACTGATGTTTTCTATTGTTATGATCATAATTTTTCTCACTGATGTTTTCTATTGTTATGATCATAATTTTTCTTGTAAATCTTTGTATTAAGTTAATTATTGTCATCTGCAAGGTGTTTCATTAGTTTATATAGTGAAAGAAAAATAGCCAATCAGTGAAAATCCCTAATCCATTATTATAGATACTAAGAATCACTAATCTATTGAAGGTACATCCACCTGAGTTTGTGGATCTGGAAGTAGAAGGAGGAATTAGTCCTCATAAATTAGGCTTTGTTTTGCATGAGTTAGAAATTGGAAATATAAGGTTTAAGTATTCATATTGTATTAAGATCCTGCAAGAAAAAGCTCTAACAAATTGGTGACTCTGCTGGGGAATTTACAAAATCTTGTTGAACTTTCAGACAATCTCTGGTATTTTAAAATTGTATTAATTTATAGTTGAGAAAGCCTATCTAAGTCACTCTTACAGTATTCATATTTGGTTGTGTTGTATTTTCCCAACTTATTTTGGGTGGCAATTCAAAGGAAATCTTTGTAATCAGTGCTAAGTAATATTCAATACTTATACGCATCCTTTTAAATATGAATACCAAATCAAGACTAAGAGAGCACTCTGAAGTTGAATTGGAAAGTATAATTCCAACTACTTCTAGGAATAAAATGTTTTGGATAGAAAATAAGAACAAAGATAATATAGATAACCCATCTCCAAGAAAAGAAGAGTAAAATACTAGGAGAGAAGATTTAACCCAGTCCAGTCATGAGGGAAACACATCAGAAAATGAAGAAGCCCCTAACTTGGGATTGGATACAAATGAAAATAACAGTACTTCTAGAGAAAGAGAGGGGACTGATACTATCAACTCAGATTCTGAAGTTCCGTCTGACGAACTTACTAAAGAATAAATAATTTTGATGAGATAGTTAGCCATCATCTAGCAAAAGAAAAGAGAGAAAGATTTAAAACGGAAAAAATAATACCAGAAAAATGCTGATAAATTAAGAAAAGGATAATTAATACATAAAGAAACAAAAATTGATGAAAGTTCTAATAGAGATCAAGAAAAACCTGTCACCCACCAAGGTATTGGTTCTCAAGTTTTTAAAGATAAAGGGAAAAAGAAGGTGACAGGAAGTGAAATGGATGAACCAAAAACTCACAAAGTTCCAATAGAACAAATGTATAAATTAGATATGAACCTTGAAAAATCCAAAATGGAGAAAGAAACCATGGCCAAAATGCTAGAGAAAGAAGAATCAAAGGCTTCCACTTTAGAGATGAAGAATAATATTGATTTCCTGCAATCTTTTAGATTTTCCCATGTTGGTGCTGAAATTTCTACAACTTCAAAAGCCAAGGCTTCTACTTTCTAGGATGATGATAGATTTCAAAGGAGGCCACTACATGCAGAAAAGTACAAATATTTTTCTTTCATTGGTATTCTTGGTTACCCTAATACAATACCAAATGATATTAGGGAGAAACTCCCAAATTTTTTAGGAAATAATGTTATTTATTTTGAAGTACACTTAAGAAAGTTTATTGATATCATAGATGACCTAAACATTAATCATGAAGATGTCTTGATGAATCCTTAGTTGAAGATGCTAGGGAATGGTTTAGAGGGCTATCTAATGGTTTTGTGGCATATATGCATGAATTGATAGATTTATTTAAAAGATCAGTATGGTGATAAAACAAATGAAGGATTCTTGTTGAATGAATTCAATAATATAAAGAAAAATTTCAATGAGGAAGTCACTGAATTTAATACAAGGTTCCAAAGAGCCATGCACAAGATTTTCCAAAAGATCAAACTTGATGAAAAGGTATGTCTTGCTACATATCTGAATGCTTTTGATTCTAAATGGGGTATTCTCTTAGAGATAAGAAACACATAAGTCTTACTGATGCATATAAGACAACGGTATATATAGAAATGAATAGAAGAGTGTCAGGAAAATTGGGTAGAAGGGATGATGCATGATTTAGTAGGAGAAACCAAAAGGAACCAATATATAAAGACTACAAAGCTCCAAAAAATAATATTCCATCCTACAATAGTTATAATCCACAAAAATAGGATGAAAAATCACCCATATGGTACCCAGTTTAAAGATGGAAAACCTATTATCCCACCAAGAAATTATAAGCCTGATAATAGGACTCCTGATCCTTTACACAAAAATATTGTAAACATGTACAGTGATACTTATTGGTGTGAAGCTTGTCAAGCCCCACATAATCTTGATTTTTGTGTTGTTGCTCTAGACATAAATGCTAGTGAAGAACAAGAAGAGGAAGAAGGTGAGTTATGTGATCATAGTGGTTGTGATATGAATGATTATTATGCATGTCCTAATGTAGACTCTGAAAATGAAGTCGAGAACCATGATATGTATGGTTCACAAGCTAGAATAGAATTATATCATCAACAAGTTTTGTCTGATTGTTAAGATGAAGAGGTTGATAATATAAGATGCTATGCTCAAAACAATTAGGAATCCATAATAGTAAGAAAACCTTTTGATGAAGAAAGAGAAAGAATCACTGCTGATTTAGTAACTAAGGCAAGAAGTAACTTTAACTTGAGGAATAGAGTAGTTGGTGATGTAGGTAGCCAACTAGCTGGCATTTTTATTAAAGAAAACAAAGCAGATGCCAAGTATACACAAAAAGGGAAGGACCTACTGAAAATGTAAGTATGCCAAAGGTAAAAATTGTAAACAAGTTAAATGATTCAAACATTGTACATGAGGGAATGGCTAAAGTACAACAAACAAATTCTTCCTCTCTTAAGGTTGAAAATAAGAAATCAAAGAAGGAAAATTCAACTCTAAACATTCAAGTTGAGGATAATAATATCATTGTTGAAAAACAAAAGTCCTTTGATGTAAAATACACCCCTGTTGATATGAATCAGTGTCTATCACAAATGACTGTCAAAGTTCCATTTATAGAAATGATGAGAATTAAGGAACATAAGGAAAAGGTCCTTACAGTGCTAAACAGTGTTTCTCCAATAAAACTCCAAAAAGAAGAAGGTGTTGAAAAGAACTCTAACAAAAAGGGAAAATATCCTTAGGGAATGATTTCAAAAATCCCTCAGATTTATTTAAATACAAATACTTCTTCAAGGATTGTTGATCATTTTTTCTTAACTCTGGTCATTAATGGTAAGATGCTTAAAAATTGTATGATAGATTCTGGAGCATCTAACATTGTTATGCCTGCAGAAATAATGAGATCCATGGGATTACAAGTTGTCACTCCTCATGGGAGATGTCAAGCAATGGACTCTAGAGAAATCCCTATTGTTGTTACTATTGAGGCTTTACCTTATAGGTTAGCTATATGTCCTGACATAGTGTTAACAATGAGTGTATTGGTGGTTGATATCCCACCTCATTATGGCATGTTTATATCAAGGAAATGGAGTGATTCAATGGGTGGAAGTATTCAATTTGATTTATCTTTTTCTACTTTCAACATTGCTGGTAATAATGTCAAGGTGTCTAGGGAAGGTAGGACACCCCATATGATTGAGCTAAATGAAAATACTGACATCAATTGTTGTGTAGATGTAGACATGGAAAACTTTAGAGTAGAGAAAAGTATTCTTCAATGTAAAAATGTTGATCCCTTAATTAAGGAGTTGAATACACAATAAAATGGTTTATGGCAGAAGTATTTTGATGGAGCCTATTCCAAATAAGGATTAGGAGCTGGTGTCCTATTTATTTCTCCATCAGGTACAACATTCAAGTACTCTTTCTTGTTATCATTTTAGTGTACAAATAATACTCCTGAATATGAAGCCTTCTCTTTGGGGTTAAATATTTATACTAAGAATGGAATTAAATGTTTAAAATTTTATTGTGATTCTGAGCTTGTAGTAGCAAAAGTTAGATCCAAATATGTTGTAAAAAATGACAGACTAAAAATGTACAAACATGCTATTTGGGATCAGATCAAATTATTTGTTTTCTTTAACATTGTATAGATAGAGAGGTCAAAAAACATCATGGCATATTTTCTAATGAATGTTTATTTAAAGAATGGTGATTTGAGTTTGAGTGGGGTATCAATAGTGGAAGTTAAAAGTAGACCATTTTTCCCTAATAACCAAGATGACCAAGATATTCTCAGATTTATGCAATGCAGTGCCTTGATCATTATGAAGACCAGTGTATTGATTGTAAATCTCTAGTTGAGGTGATTGATGTCAAGGATATTGTTTTTGGGAATGAGGTTGTTTAATTGAGTTCTAATCAGATTCCCAAAGGGCTAATAGAATTAGAATAATTGTTCAATAATCAATATGGTCATTTATAAAAAAAATGAGCAATGCTAAAATTGAGGATTTGGAAGAAGTAAATCTAGGATCAGAAACCACTCCTCAAATAGTGTATATTGGAAAGAGGTTAGATTCCCGTGTTAGATCAAATCTGATAAAATTATTAATGAAACATAAGCATGTGTCTTATTAGCCTTATGAGGATTTGAAATCCTATAGGGAAGACTATTTTCAACATGGAATCCCACTAAAACAAGATGCTAAGATATTCAGACAAAAGAAGAGACCAATCAACCAATTATTGGCTCCCAAAATGCAACAAGAGTTGATGAGGTTAAAGGATGCAGGGATTAATCTGTTGGAATTATATGATGTGTCAAGTGAATGAAAGGGTAGGTGAATCAGGAACCAATAAAACTTAATCATTTTAATCCACATTTAGATTAACTTATTTGTTTGCATGCATATAACTTGAAAGTAAAGAATCATACAGAACACATAACACAATATTTGGTTACCCAAAAACCTTCCAAAATAAAGTAAAACTTTGGTGGGGATGATATCCACAAGATTTAGTACTACAATATAAATTTATCCTATTAGAGCTTACAATGACCACTTCTAATGGTCTGCCCTGTTAGGAGCATAGAAATGACTATTAGGTCCACCTTGTTAAAGGATTTTGTATAATAGAATAAGTAATGAAAATTGGTTAAGAGATTTAAAGAAAGGACTGTTAGGTCCACCTTGTTAAAGGATTTTGCTGATCCACCTATGAGAATGAACTAGTTGATGATCTGATATGTGCAACTATGATTGCTGAATAATATCCTTTGAATATAATTGATCAACTGAATGTGATAGATGAGACTTTGTTGTCCTAACTACTTCTTCACTTAAATCAAACTACCATTCGCATGCCTTATGCATACATAATATTCACATAATCATATTCATTATCTACATATTAGATAAAACAAACTATCTTACATATATATCTTTATCCAACAAATAAATATATAAGTAGCCTTGTAATAAACAAAATTATATTTAACAATATATGCAAAGTTGGCTACAAACTGTCACTTGGGTCCAAAAGACTACTCGGGTGATAAACTATCACTTGGGCGATGCTGAACACTTAGGTGACATTGTATACTCAGGCAAGACTAAATACTTAGGCAACACTGAATGTCTAATTGTTTTGACACTAATTGATAATATGTATTTCAAGGTCTACAATATCCCCCTTTGGCATTAGTGACAAAAATAATTATCATTGATTTATGTATCTGATATGTAAAAACTCCCCCTTTCTATCTTCTTGGGTTTTGACACTACCTATGTTTCTTGGGTCCAGCTGACTTTGTTTTTGTGTTTTTCAAAAATATATATATTCACTGTACATGTGTTCTATTTTTTACAATATAATGATATTTCCCCCTTGTTTTTGAGATGAATGCCAAAAAGTGATATCTACAATGTTATCCCGAAGTAGGATAGGAAATCACTATGTACCTTCAAAATTTGAGACAGCATGTTGTCCCAATTGTCCTGTAGCACCTTCATGATGTGAAATTCAACTTGTAGCTCTACAGACAAATCTATCATTAGCTCAGAAACTGAGAAGTTTTTTTCATGAATGAGTGTCTTAGCATGTGTTATGCATTTTTGCATTCCATCCATGTGTGGTAGAAGTTGGATCTAGATTTTTGTAAGAGATTATCTATTCCTTTCTTCTTCTCTCAACACTTCATCTTGTAGATCAGTAAGATACATTATTTTCATGAAGTGAGCAAAACTCATGCTCGGGTCAAGTGCTAACTATCTTGCACCTTTCTTCATGTCTGCATCAATGTTTACTAACTTGTTCTTGATTTCCATAGTAAAGTTAGAGGATTCACTCAACTTTACAAATAGTGCTACCACATTTTTCACAGTGGTTTCTAGAGTGCTGATGATCTTTGTAAGATTCACCTGGTCAATTGTAATCTTCTTTGCAATGTTCTCTAGAACCTTGTTTGAAAATTTATTCTCTGCCTTCTCAAGTAACTTCTCCCAACCATTCATATATGTTTTGAACTCTTGGACAATGTCAACAAGTTGGTCCATTATTGAGTCACTCTCATTGACTTCAATCTGCAATGCATCTACAAATATGCCTTTGACATCTTCAAGTACTTTATTCATTTGTCTTTCCTTTCGGAGCTTTTGTTGTGTGACTCTTTTCTTCCACAGTTATCCTAAAATATTCATTTTCTCTACAAATAGGTTGGATAGATCCCAATTAGGAATAAAATTTCTTTATCTAGATCTATCTCATCAGTAATTACTACCTTTAACTTAGGACTCGGTGAAGGAACAATTTCCTTACCTTTACCTACCTCATCCTTTGCTTCAGTATTCAATCCAAATAGGTCATTGACCTTTACAGTACCAATTAATGGATCAATATTTACTGATGAATCAATATTAGCAGTAGAAATATCTACCTTGCCTTTCTGTGACTCGGGTGTGCATGTATCAGTAGTAAGAGGAGTATGTTGCTTGGCCTTTGTTTGTTTAGATGTAGATTTTGCAACCTTGTTTTTTCTTGGAGGTACAATATTGTGTATAGGAGATTGGGGTAATGATTCCATTACCTCAACTACAATCTGCTCTGCATTGGAATCTTCAATAGTCTATACCTTGGGTAGAGTATCATCATTTCCTTGTACTAGAGGGTCTGTACTCGGTACTTCTTCCTTCACATTTCCTTATGTTATCTCAAATATTGATTTCCACACTAATGTGGCACATTGAGCTACATCTACTATATTCTTGTTCAATATTTGGAATGCCCTAAATCTGGGGATGTGATTATGCTCATATTTTCTCAAGGCCTCTTTTACTTCTTTGCCTTTCATTACAGGCATGACCTTCTTCAATGTCTCTTCCCTTATATCTCTTTCAATTTGTACTGCATTATTCTAGGGAATAGATACTGCCTTAAATAAGTCTTCGGTCATATAAATCTTCAACTTGGAAGGGTCATATTTCCACTTTGCCATCTTCTTCACCACTGCTTTCTCAATGTTCTTCTTTTCTTCTTTTGACCTAGAAGCATAATTCAGTGACTTCAAAGAACTCATGGCTCTTCCTTCTTTAAGGTCTTTAATCTTATGATCAAGTGTGGGTGTTGGTTTAGTGAAGACCACAATATCTTCTTCATCACCATCTTCATCATCACTTAGTATAAGTTTTCTCCTTCATCTCATCAAGGTGACAACAAGAGTAGTGCCTTTTTCCTTTTTCTGTCTAGGTGTTGTCTTCCTCTTCTTTTGTGGAGGTTTAACATCAATTTATTCCTTTTCATATTCAACAACCTCTAACTGACTGTATCCTCTATTTTAATTGTGTCCTCTTTACTCTTAGAGATGGTAGGAGAGTCGTAGGTCTTGTCATACTTCTTCTTGAATGTATCAAGTCTCTTTCTTCCTCTTTTCAATATCTTAATTAGGAATCTCAATCTCCAAAGATATCCTTCTCTTTGCTTCCTAATATGTTCCAAAGTAAGGTGCCTTTGGATTGCCAAGTTCATTCAAAAGAGCCTCTATGATATCTTTTGTTTCATCATTGTTAACTTCATATGGAAGGGGTTGTACCCATGCAACCCTAGGCTTTACTTCTTGTATATAAACCTTATCACAATCAACTAGAAAATAGATTTCATCTTTGTACATCTCAACTAGTTTTTTGGGAATTCAATATATGCTCTGCATCTTCTATTTGAAAATCTCAAATTATCTATCCATAATTCTATCCAAGTTATCTCCTAACTCAGTTATGAATTCATTAATTTGATGGATGAATTGTCTATCCTTCTTCCATGCTACTGTTCCTTTGGAGGGAAAGAACTCAACATAAAAGAGTATGCAGATTAAAAGAGAACCAAACTTACATGAACTAGTTTTGGATACTCAGATTCTCTCCATATTATTTCTCAACTGAGTGAGTTGCAATTCTGCTAGGTCGAATACCAGATTTTTCTTTACTACTTTGTATGCTAGGTCAACAACTTCACATGCAACACTGTTGGGTCTTCTCGATCTGTATATCTTGTGGGCTATCACATGAATGTCAAATTTCATCTCCATATCAGTTACTCTATTGAGTTTCATTCCTCTGACATCCCACTCAGCAAGAGTTAACTCAGCTAGTTCATTCCTGGTTAAGGTTTTGGTAACTTTTGGCTTGTCTAGCATAGGGAACCCGGTGACACGGTGAATTATCTGCTTAATGGTCTTCACAGGATGATCCAACCATAGTTTCATGTCGTGGACATGACTAAGAACATATCTCATCCATTTTGTCTAGAATTCCCTTGACATATGCATGATGTGTGTCAAACCCTTGGTTTCTAGGTGCTTATGCTCAGGCTTCAGATTCCTATCGGTACATAATTTATCATATGCTTGATTCATCTCACTAGTTGCAAGCTTCTATATGTTGCACTCTTGGAGGAATTAGGGAATAATCTCCCATCATTTCTATCTCCTCTATAACTACGAGATAAATCTTGAGCATTGGAGGATCACAAATTGCATTCATTACTAGCATCCCAGAACCTTTCTTGAACTTGCTACTAGAAGTGGATGCCATATTTCTTGGACAAAATGATTAAACTCCTCTTTCAATCACAAATTCGCACTGAATTTCTAAGGGCTCTAAATTTACTTGTAAACTGAAATATTTGTTAGAAATACTCTTTACAATCCTTCTTTTATAAGATATTTTAAACCATTAGAGTATTTCATTAAATGCTTCGTACATAGTAGCTAGTGTGACTTGGGTGTTTCTCCAAGATTCACTCAGAAGCTCGGGTGAAACTAACTTTCCAATTATCAATACTGCCCGACTCAGCTTGGTTGAGCTAGAGTGACTTGGTTGTAACTAACATTCAAACTTGGGTTGAACTAAAATATGTCCTCATGCATCAATAAGCAGATATGGACTATATTTCCTATCTAGAACTAATGTAGGATGGCTTGTATTGCACAGTTACAGTCATCTCCTTAATTTCCTATTTTTAATGATAGATCCACCCATCTCACTGTTTAGGGTGTCATTAGATCCTTCATCGCTTTGATTTGAATTATCTGAGGATTTCCTTACCCATTTCTTTCTCATCTGAGTTATGATTTCAGAGACTTTTTCTTTACCATTCTCAAAACCAGTATCAACTTTTTCTCTGTTCATATAGTTCTTGCTTAGATGACCGAGCTTCTTGCACACATAACATCTCTTAGTAGGATCTCTTTTAATGAAGTGAGTTTTCATACAATTTGCACCAATCTGTCCATATTCACCATAGTGACAACATCTATACCAAGTGTTGTAATCCCAACCCAAAATTACCTTGGCTAATTGTTTAGTGGGATTCTATTTCTTAGTTCTACACTCAGAAGATTTATGACCTTGTTTGTTTCATTTGTATCATTTCCCTTCAAAATTAGGTTTCTCTTTGCATTCACTTGCTCTATGTCCATGTTTTTTGCAACTATAGTATTTACCATTAAATGTTTACTTTCCATTGCTCCAACATTTATTTGATCTATGCCCTATCTTACCACAATGATTGCATGTAGGTTTGTTGTTCCTTTGAGCTTTGCTGGGAGGATTCACCTTGTTCAGTATAACCTAATCTAGTCTATCCATGATGTCTAAGTTCTATTGCCTAATCCATGCTAGTTTTTGAATTCATCATACTTTCATTTGTTTTATTTCCAATATTGAGATCATTCTACAGTCTTTCATTTTATATCCTTAGATTGACAACTTCTTGTGTTGCATTATTGAGTTGACTTACCAAATTAGCTTGCTGAAGTGACAAGTGTTGGATTTCTTTTTATTTTTCTCCTAATCTTATACTCATCAGTATTTTATCTTCTTGTACTATATTTATGTCATCTTCTGCTTTGTTCTTTAGTTCCCTGACTTCACACATTCTGATTGAGTGAACTTCCTATTCTCTTTTCAATTTTCTGACTTCTTCATGTAAAGTGAGATTCTTTGCAAGAAAGTATTCAATGGCTACATCAGCTTCTTCTCAGCTTCTGTCTTTGCAAAATTCTTCAATTCTTTCTTATATATATTTCTTTTCATTCATCTACACTGCTAATTCTTTTCTTCTCTTTAGGGAAAGAGAGAGATGCTCCTTAAGTATTATGACCTGATCCATGGCCACTTTAAGATCTATCTTTTCATTCTCTATGGCTTTCTTCAATCTGTACGTTTTCATATCCTTTGATCTTTTCTCAAGCTATTAAACTTCTGATAAGAGAACCACTGCTCTGATACCAATTGTTGGAATTATATGATGTTCCTAGTGACTAATAGGGGGGTGAATCAAGAACCAATAAAAATTAATCCTTTTAATCCACAATTAGATTAACTTATTTGTTTGCATGCATATAACTTGAAAGTAAAGAATCATGCAGAACACTTAACACAATATTTGGTTACCCAAAAACCTTCCAAAGGAAATTAAAATTGGGGTGCGTATAATACCCACAAGATTTAGTACTACAGTATAAATTTATCCTGCTAGAGCTTACAATGACCACTTCTAATGGTTTTCCCTATTAGGAGCATAGAAAGGACTGTTAGGTCCACCTTGTTAAAGGATTTTGTACAATACAATAATTAATTCAACTTGCTTAAGAGATTTAAAGAAAGGACTATTAGGTCCACCTTGTTAAAGGATTTTGTTGATCCACCTATGAGAATGAACCACTTGATGATCTTCTCTATGCAACTGTGATTGCTGAATAAGATCCTTTGAATATAACTGATCACCTGAATGTGATAGATGAGACTCTGTTATCCTGAATAATTCTACACTTAAATCAAACTTCCATTCGCATACCTTATGCATACATAATCATGTTCATTATCTACATATTGGATTAAAAAAACTATCTTACATATATATATATATATATATATATATATATATCCAAAAAATAACTCTATAAGTTGGCTTGCAATAAACAACATTATATTTAACAATATATGAAAATTCAGCTTCAAACTATCACTCGGGTCCAAAAGACCACTCGAGTGATAAACTGTAACTCGGGCGATGCTGAAAACTCAGGCGACACTGTATACTCGGGAAACACTGAATACTCGAGAAACACTGAATGACTAATTTTTTTGACACTAATTGACAATATGTCTTGCCATAAGGTCTACATAATCAACCCATAAGACATTCAACTTGGGTATCCAATATAGTCCCAGTAAGAAAAAAGAATGGTGATATAAGGCTTTGTGTTGATTTTAGAAACTTGAATATTGCATCTCTAAAGGATAATTACTCTTTACCTAATATGGAGGCAATGTTACACAAGGTTACTAGTTGTGAGTTATTGTCAATGATGGATGGTTTTTCAGGCTACAACCATGTATTAGTTAAAGAATCAAAAAAATTTAAAACTGCATTTACTACTCCATGGGGGACATATGTGTACATTAGAATTCCATTTGGTCTTATAAATGTAGGGGCAACATTTCAAAAGCCATGGATGTTCCATTCAGAGAATTTATTGACTTATTCATGGTAATCTATCAAGAAGACTTGAAAACATATTATAAGAAAGCAGAAGACCATTGTGGACACCTAGAAAAGATTTTTAATAAGGCTTTGGAATATGGTGTTTCCCCAAATCCTAGAAAATGTTAGTTTGTAGTAACAAAAGGAAAGTTGGTGGGACATATAGTGTCAAAAGGTGGAGTAAGAATTGACCTAGAGAGGATAGAAGCAATTCAGAAGGTCACTGCTCCAAATAATATCAAAGGGGTACAATATTTCTTAGGGAAGATTAATTTTGTAAGAATATTTATTGCTAACTTTGCAGAGATTTTAAAACCTATCATTAATTTATTAAAAAAGGATGCAAAGTTTAAATGGGATGAAGAAGCCCAATTGGCTTTTGAGAAAATTAAAAAGGCAATTCAAGAAGCACTTGTTTTAAGGTCTCTTGATTATAGTAAGCCATTCTCATTGTTTTATTTTCCATCTTTTCATACAATTGTTGCAGTTTTACTACAGAAAGATGATGAGGGTTATGAGCATCCCATTGCATTTTTTAGTAAATCCCTCCAAGTTGCAAATTTGAACTTTGAGATGATGGAGAAACAAGCGTATGATTTGGTAAAGGAAGTGAATTCATTCAGACCTTATTTGGTTTGTGCAAAAGTGATGGCATATGTACCTCATGCAGCAGTTAAGGATATTCTTACTTAGTCAAAAGTTACTGGTAAATGATGTAAATGGATCAATAGGATTCAAGAGTTTAATTTGGAAATCCACATTACCAAATTAATAAGAGTACAAGGCCTAGCAAAGCTAATGACTAGAGAGAATTTGGAGTTGGTTCAAATAAATAACACAAAAGTACAAGATTAAATGGTGACTATTATTGAAAGACATCCTTGTTATGTTGCTATCATGTATTATCTCAAAAATGCCAAGTGCCCTGAGATTATGATAGATAGTCAAAAAAGAACTCTTAGGTTGCAAGCTCAAAGGTACACATTAGTACAAGGAAATCTATATTGGAAAGATAGAAATGGTGTACTTTTAATATTTTTGGGTCAGAGTCAAGTTAAAAAGGTCTTGGTAGAAATGCATACTGGTGTGTGGAGGACATTACTCTGCCATAACCACTGCTCATAAAATCTTGAGGGCTGGTTATTATTGGCCTTTCTTATTCAAAGATGCTCATTCCTTTGTTATAAAGTGTGAACCATGTCAAATATTTTAAAACAAGTTGAGATTTTTAGGCGCTCTATTGCTAAATCCTATAGTTGTTGAAGCACCTTTTACCATGTGGGGGATTGACTTCATTGGAGAGTTCTTAGAAAAATCTAGTGGTAGAAATAGTTGGATACTTGTTGCTATATATTATTTCACAAAATGGATAGAAGTCATTCCTACAAAAAGGGAAACTAGTAAGGTTGTTATTGACTTCCTAATGGAGAATATTCTGACCAGATTTGGTGTCCCTATAAAATTAATAATAGACAATGCTATGTGTTTCAGGTCAGATTAACTTAAGGATTTATGTGATGAATATGGGATTACAATGTCATACTCGTCCCCATATAATCCCCAAGCTAATGGCCAAGAAGAATCCAGTAACAAGAATATATTGGAAATCCTGAAAAAGACCCTTAAGAAAAATAAGAGAGTTTGGCATTTAAAATTGAAACTATGTGAGAAAAATAGGTAAGTCTCCCTTTGAACTAGTATATGGTATGCAATCTAGAATGCCTATGAATATTTTTCTTCCAGTATATAAGTTTATTTAGGAAAAGGAGCTAGATGTTTATGAACCTATGCAAGATAGAATGATGTAGCTAGCAGAATTCGATGAAATCAAAAAAGATAGTCAAAAGGAAAACATCAAGTTACAAAAAAAGATGAAATACTTATTTGATAAAAGAGAAAGTGACAGGAAGTTACAGCCTGATGACTTAGTTCTTCAATGGAATGTCAGGACTGAAGACAAAGGGAAGCATAAGAAATTTGAATCAGTATGGTTAGGTTCCTATGTTATTCATCAAAATTTTGGGAAAGATTCATACATATTAAGGAATATGGAGGGAGAGGTATTTGAATTTCCAGTGCATGCACAATTCTTGAAACTTTTCTTCAGTTAAAATATGATTTTCCATGCATAGTAGCTTTGTATATTATGTATAGGTGTGTTTTATTTCCTTTGTGTGTTTTCTTTCTGCAGTAGGTTAGTGTTGTTTTCCTCCCAGAGATCTATGGTTCTTTCTATAATATTTCATTTAAGCATCCTCGGAAAGAGCCACTGTTGGTTTTTTTTCCAGTTTTTTAGTCTTGCTATAAAACTTTTGGGTTCCCAGTGATGTTCTTGCATAAAATGTCAATTCCTGTCCAAAGTTCTATCAAATTCTCCTTGCAACTGTTGATCTCCAAGTGATAAAATCAATGAAATATGTAAAACCCTAGGTTCTAGGTCAATTTTATCCTTGTTAAAGTAAAAACCCTAACTCTTTGTGATTGGCTTCTAATTTGCAGTTACCTTTTTTAGAAATTTCAAATCACTTAAGTCATGTGATCTTTTTCATGTTTTAAGTTTTTCACATGATCTCTTAACAATTTCTAAATATTCCCTTTTGTTATGAGACTCAACACAAAGCTTTGGTCACGTGATCTCAAAAGGAAAAGAATATACTTTGTATGATTGGGAGATTTAATGTGAATGGTTGATCCTATATTGGGCGTGAAGTCTCAAATCTCTTCATGAGTTAAGAAATCATATGGCAACTTCAAATTCCTTTCAGTCGAGAAGTCTCACAAGCATACCAAAGTTAAAATATGGTTATTATTTTTATTTAATCACAAGATCTCTAAAGAAATCAAGGGTTAAGTGAAATGTTTTGAGATCTAGCGACCACCATCAGATTCAAAATGACCTTATGGTTGTTGTTTAATCTCAAGATAAAGGTGCAGATGAGTAAAATCTTAAGACATTCGACAAAAACCATTGATTGAGGAAAGATCTAAAGGATGGTATTTAATCTCAGAATAGACCTTGAGTTAGATGATTTTTTTAGCGACAATGAGATTTAGTTAGTCGCTAAGTCTCCATATGAATTATGGTTAGCAAAGGTTAAGTCAAGGCTAAGTAAAGTTTTCAGCAGGAAAATCTAGACTGTAGATGAGAAAAGATATGAAGGTGAGTGTTAAGTCACTGATAGAAGTAAAAAGTCAAAGATTATCTAGCAAATCAGAGATAATAATTCAAATGTTGACATGTGTTTAATTCATCCCAGAGATCTGTGATGTGCATAAACTCTCAAAGTAAAACTATGGTTAGGATATTTATCTGGCGACTTAGAGATAGCCTACAGTCATGAAGTCTCATGAAAAAAAAAAAGCTAAGGATAAATCTTGGGATATTTAGCGCGAGCTATTGGATTAAAGATGATCTAACGATGGTTGCGTAGTCTCCAAACAAATGCAGTAAGTACAAAATGAATGAGAGTTTTAACATGAGCCATTAGATTAAAGAGGATCTAACTATGGTCACATAATATCTAAGTAAACTCATGGTAAGCCAGAAGGTTCAGTGACTCCGATTTTATTCATTCGCGTGGTCTCTAAAAGAAAAAAGGTTAAGAAAATTTGAAAGCATGGTTAATATGAAAGATCTACACCATTGATAGATTTCATATCGCATGGTGCACATTAAATCTCATGATAAACCAAGGTTTAAGGCTAACTCTCAGTGACAAGGAGATATAACAATCGCTTGGTCGCCAAACAGCACTGGAGTAAGAGTAAGGTAAAGTTATAAGGGTTTTGTCTTGCACCATGATGTGCAGTAGCTAGCCAATTAAAACAAAAGGATTGTGACAACATGTATGAAGTCTGCTGAGCTGTAATAATGTGATCCAATCATATCAATAATAGAGCTTATTTTGCATATAATAAGGTTTTTTAAAACTAACAAAAGCATTCATGATTATCCCAATTGACTTTTTTCAAAATTGATCACCTATCAACCTCACACACCATGACTAAGAAAAATTGAAATCAAAGCATGTAGAGTAATGGAAAAAGTGACTGAATAATATTTTCATTATATCGAATAGACTGGTGCATTGATTTCTCAGGAATAAATAAGCAATGTCATTGCTCATTTCAATTTACCAAAGTTTTAGAATATAGAGCTAAATAATACAGGAGTGTTAGTGCTTTCAAAAGAACAAAATTGTCTGGTTTTTAGTGTGAAGAAACAATAATTTGTGTTTAAGATCAACATTTTTTAGTTAAGAGTAGAAAAGATGAGTCAAGTAGCAAGTGTGGCTTCAACCAGTGGAAAGAGTGGAGACATTGAAGAAGATCAAAAAGGAAAAATAAATTACTCTGATGAATTTGTGGCTCTGCTACCAGGAACTAATCAGGGGAAAAAGGTAAATGATGAATTCCTTGCTGATGATATGTCATATTGTAGAGATGCTAAGAATCCTGATATTTTTGGATACCATCTTTTCAATTACTTTCATAAAAATAGCAATATTCTTGTTCCCATTTAAAACCCATGGACATTAGGGTTAGCTAAATTGATAGTGCCAGACATCTTTGTAGATGTGGTTTTGTTGTTTTAATTGGCTAATAGATATGATACCATCTCTAATACCATCAATAAGAATGATGGAACAGACCTAGTTACTCTAGATAGGGCATCTTTCATGAAAGATTTCAACCTTTACAACCCCTGCACCACAGAGATAGACCTAAAAGCATTAGAATCTAGGTATGTTAGGGAAGCCTGCATTGTGGCTAAGTTGATTCAAGGTCATGTGCCCAAACATACCAGAAATTACATAGCGGCCATACCAAATTCCACTGCACCCTATTTCTACAAGGATTTAGCTTTATATATGAAATATATTTCCTATGGACTATGTAGAGTTTTAGGAGTGGATGGGAGTAGAGAAAGGATATCTTCAGCTATTTAGTTGATTGTTTTGGATCTTCAGAGTCCACATGTTAGCATAGATTATGATTATATCTAGTATGTTGTTCACTAAATGTATCAAGGGTTCATGGACATTCAGAAAAAGGAACCCAGCCCTAAATTATTGCAATATTCTCTTTTAATGCATTTGATTTTGTTTTACAATTTCAATGTCATGGACCTACAAAATTTGAGACCAAGGAGATTCTTCTAAGGCCAATCCAACCCTCTACAACTTTGGTTGAAGGTTTGGAATTACACATCAAGGGAAAATGAATTATGTGCATTCTAGAATTGGATTGTGTATCCAATTCTACATTGTTTAGGAGTAAACATGACAAGATTGCCAATCAAGGTATTGCAGCTTCTAAGGCCTTGTCAGTTTTTGGATAAGTGGATAGGAGACCATAACTAGGGATATTTCTACTATGAGAAATATTTTACTTTAATAAGGGTTTATGGTTTCTCCTAGTCACCACATATACTTCTATATCATGTGCCACCAAGGATAGCAATTATGGAGTTCATCTGGAAATTGATGTTGATTGATAAGGAGCATTTGGCTCCACACAGAAAAGGTACCTTTACACCCCCGATAGTTTAAATTTTACAACTTCACAATTGGAAAGAGGGCATTGGACTCAGTAAATAGATGGTTGGGTCATTTCAAAATGAATGTATCCTTGTATAGGTATGTTGACACAGAGGGTTTCATTAAAAGTGCAAAGAAACTCTTGACATCAACCATTCCAAATACCAAATAGCATGAGCATTGTGTTGAGGAGGACCTCATAAGGAACATCTTAGAAGATGATGAAGTTACAAGGAGTGCAAAGACGTTCCAAGATCTAATGGATCTAGAACAACAAATCAAGAATAAAGGGATCCCTTTTGAGGGTTAGTTCCCAGAAGCGCCTTACTTGCAAAGACCTAATAAGATGATGGAATCTTATAGAACATTGTGCAACTAGCTTGAGGAGCTAATAGAAGATAAGGAAAGAGGTTATAAGATGCACTCTTCTTCAAAATATGAAGAAGATAGTGATGGAGGATATTTAGTTCCTAGCCCTCCTCCCATGGATCAGCCACATGCCACAGAGGAGAAAATAATAATGGACCTTACAAAGGTACCCAATACTAAGATAACTGATGAACCCCCAATGAAGAAACATAAAGTACAATTAGGGGAGCATTCTTATACCAGGACATATGAAAGGAAGAAACATAAAGTGAGTGCCTTAGTCACTGGTAACATAGCATATGACCATCAACTTAGGAATTTAATAAGGGAAGCAAAGAGGAAAAGAGAAGATGTAGAATAAGAAGTTGAAATATCTCTTTTACTATGTCAAGATGAAAGAGAGCTTCAGCAAGAAAAAATTTTGAGTCATGATGATTTCATCAAAATAGAGGATTTTAAAAGATTTTTGATCTAGAGGAAGCAACAAAATGTAGGATCACAATTGTAGTTAATAGAGCATGGTCGAGTGCCAAATGAATCCTATCAATCTTTGCATGCTTATGATCCTGAAGTAGAAAAGATGACACCTGAGGAAGATAGACAATTGGTTAAGTCTAGTGGGATGTTACTTGTGCCTGGCTGGGATCTTACATTAGCATTTATCATTGACCAAATAAGAAGGAAGCCTGATATAATTTTTTCTTCAGAGACACAGGTGGGAGAAATTATTAGGGGATGTGGATATAATCCACAATCCAAAACTTTAGCTATGTGGGCCCTAGCTCCAAAGACACATAAGCCATCACTAATCAATGTAAAAGAAAAAAATGGATGGGGATAAGATCATATGGTCTGTCCATAATACTAGATATTTGGAAATATCACAAGCCCTTACTCATTTTTTCTCATCTGAATGAAGGTAAAGATGAACAGATGTTAAATAGGTATCAAAAATTGTTTGATGAAGCAAGTGTTAGTAAAGGATAGAGAACTATGCTTGATTAAGATCAATGCATTAGTGAAGTTAGTGGCAGAATTAAATCAGAAATTACAAGAAATCCCTGAGGTTATTCCTTCTTCACCTAAGAAAGTGGTGGATGAACCAGTATAAACTGAGGATTTAGGGGATACTTCAAAGGAAACAGAGAAAAAGGAAAATGATCAAAATAAAGTGGCTTTGGAAGCCTTGGGGAATATCTTGCAACATAGGATCAATGTCTTAAAAGAAAATTTTTATTTAGTATATAGTGCTTACAACAAGTTGTCTGGCCTGGAAATAGAGGTAAATAATCATATTTCAACTTTGAACCCTTATTTTTGAACTTGGTCAGTAAGGACAACTTTCTTTGAAAGGTTAGCAGCCCTATAGCCACTTAGGGGAGATCTCTCTGAGATTGTGTGTCAAGTGGGTGAGGAAATTGAGTAGATTGGGGTTACCTTGTCTTTCTTCAAGGGCAAGGAAAATTAGATTGAGGCTAGGGTCAACAAGTTTGGCTCAGGATATAATAAATTTATTCCTCCAATAAAGGGAGATGATGATGAGATTAAGGCAGTAGAATTATGGAGAGGTGAATTTGATACCTTACTGCCTAATAAAGAGGTGTTTATATTAGACAGTGGTGAATTGGATATGGAAGAGTTTAATAAGATCTTAGATGAGGCCTTCAAATTCAAGACACTTTAATAAGTTTGTTACGGATGTCAAGATCATCACAAATGCCAGATGGGAAAGACAAAAGGCACAATTACAAAGCATTCAGAGCTTTAATTGGCCTACAAAGGCAAAGTTTGTAGCATGGGATGTTCTCAACAAGCCCATGAAAAAGAATCCTACAACAATTGACTTAGATATATTGAATGAAGAGTGAAGAGACACCTGGCACCTAGTCTATGAGTAGATGGAGGTTAGTTATCAGTAAGACTAGTGTAAGTTAGCCTGTATTGGTAGTCACTAGATCTTGCAACAACTATTTGAGGCTATCTAGAATATCGATAGACAAAGTTTCCAGCTATCAAATATTTGGAAATCAAATATGGTTTTTTCCTTATTTTGTCTTTCCACTGCTTGAGGGTCATATTGTATTTTGTCTTATAGTATTTTTAGGGTAAGTTCTAGCCATTCAAAGCTTGTTGCATCCTTAGTCTTTAAGGATTCCAAGATGGCTAAGACTCTATAAATAGTAAGATAGAACATAATTGTAAGGATGGTGTAATATATAACTACAAGGCAGACTTCTCATTTTTTTCTAAGTTTTAAGCTTTTAGTCTTTCAAATGTACTAAAGTAGTAGCATATTAATAAAATACATTGCAATTTTTGTTCTATATCATTTGTTGTCTCTTTATATTTTTGTTTAAGCTCTTGTATGTTTAATTTTTAAGGCATCTTAAATATACCAGTTACAAGGTGATTGTGCAATTACTTGTAAGTTTCTTTCAAGGAAAGATAAATTATTATAAGTGATTCCAGAGAGTTAAACATTGGTGTAAGGATCTAATATAGGGGTGGGGGAATGAAAAATTAGTTTTTAATCCATTCTATCCAAACTGCATGTGTTTTCATTAATCAATTTACTATGGATTTATATTTGATATTGACTCTTTGCCCAAGGATTAGGCACTGGTTTAGGGTTTGGCAAGCAGTTAATCATCATCACATATTAAAGCAATCAATCATTCATTTTTCAGTTACAAATAATATACATGTTTAAGCAATTATATTAGAGAATAGAGTTTATTTTATTAATTCCTTACAGAGTGAATCATTAGGTTAACCCTCCTAAGTTAAAGAACTCCAAAAGGAAGAAGGATGAGAATCCTTATCTCACTAATGTTTTCTATTGTTATGATCATAATTTGGCTTGTAAATCTCTTTATTAAGTTAATTATTGTCATCTTCAAGGTGTTTTATGAGTTGATATAGTGTAAGACAGTTAACCAATTAGTGAAAGCCCTAATCAACTATTACAAATACTGAGAATCAGTAATCTATTGAAGGTACACCTTCCTGAGTTTGTGGATCTCAAAGTAGAAGGAGGAATTAGTCCTCGTCAATTAGGCTTTGTCTTGAATGAGTTATAAAATGGAAATATAAGGTTTAAGCATTCATACTATATTAAGATCCTAGAAGAAAAATCTCTAACATCTCCAATGATCTAATTCTATGAATGATTCTTCTTTACATATCTTGGTTTGTTAGTTTAGATGTTTGTGTCGGTTGAGTATCATCCTCTTCTTTCTTTTATTCTTTTATATTGTCCTCTATATTAGATTCATACTCAATGTTTCACTTAGGGACCTTCTAGAATTCTTCATCAACCTTCACATTCACACTGTCCACAATTTTGTTTAGTCTCTTATTGTAGCACTGATACTCTTTTATTTTTGTAGAATAACCCAGAAATATTCCTTCATCCACTCTTTTATCAAATTTTTCAAGATTATCTTTATTCTTCCAAATGTAGCACTTGCTGCCAAATATTTTGAAGTACTTAATTGTATGTGCTCTCCCATGCCATAATTCATATGATGTCATTCTATATTTCCTCCAGTATAGAACTCTGCTAAGTATATACACAATAGTATGTATTGCGTCTCTCCAATAGATTTCTGGTAGGATTTCCTCCTTTAGCATAGTTCTTGCTACATCCTAAATTGTCTAATTCATTATTTCCACAACCCCATTCTATTGGGGTGTTCTTGCTTCTTAAAATTGTCTCTTAATACCATGTTTTTCTCAAAAACTTTCAAAAGTATTAGACATAAACTTTCCTCCTTTGTGAGGTCTCAAACACATAATATTTCTACCAAACTCAATCTCAACTCTAGTCCTAAATATTTTTAACTTCTTAAATGCCTCAGATTTTTCTCTTGGAAAACATACCCATGTCATCCTTGATTAGTCATCAATAAAAAGTATAAAGTACCTTTCACCTTGAAAGCTACTTGTTTTGGTAGGACCACAAAGATCATTGTGCACAATCTCTAGTACACTAATAGATGAATAGTATTTTTTCTTGAATAATTCTTTTCTCTTCTTCCTTCTTGACAACCCTTACAGATAATGTTTTCTATTTTACACAGTCTGGGTAGACCTCTCACCACATGAGATGAGCTTATTTTCACTAGATTATCAAAGTTTATGTGACACATCCTCTAATGCCAAAGCCAATAGTTATTGGTATGAGATAGTAAACCAAATCCTTATGATGATTCTTCTATCTAGTACATGTTCCTTCCTATTAATTTTCCAATTCCAATTAGATCTCCTGATCTTTTCTTGATATCGCAGCTTTAATTTATGAAAATGACATCATATCCATTTTCACACATCTTCCCATCACTCAACAAATTATGATACAAACCCTTCCCATAATAGAAATTGTCAATGTTATTTTTTCCATCAAAAGGAATAGAGCCTTTACCAAAATTGTAAGCTACTTTTTCATCACCAAATTTAACAGGACCTCCATCATACTTGCTAAGTGATACAAATTTACTTTTATCTCCAGCCATATGACAAGAACAACCACTATTAGTCATTCTTTTTTTCTTCTAACATACAAAGTAGTTTCAACATCATTATAAACTTCAACATGGATGTTAGTAGTACCAATATCTGATTTCACATCCTCTTCAACATTTCAAAAAAAAAAACTTTTGTCTCTGATTCATCATCTAAGATACTAGCATCTTAATTCGTATAGTAAGCTTTCTTATTTAATTTTTTAAACTTATGTCTAGTACCTTTCTCTAGAAACCTAGTTTCCAAATGACCAATTTTACCACATCTAAAAAAATTTAGAGGTAACATACCTTTATACTTTCTGATACCTTTCTTCAATCTCCTTGCAAATTTTGTTTCAAAATTTTCACCATCTGATTTTTTTGCTTTGAATTTTGTTTCATATATTCTCTTGTCTCTTCTAAACTTTCTTAACTCAAATTTATTTAGGGTACCAAACAAATATTCTTTGGTAAACTTCTTTGGATCATATACCTCTTCGATTGCTAATATCTTGTCAATGTAGCTATCTGGTAATGTCATCAATATATTATCCATAAAGTCTTCACCAGTAATATTTCCTCCTTGATTCTTGACTTCATTCACTGTATTTTCAACCCTCTAAAAATAGCTTTTGATTTCTTCTTCATCTTTCATTCTCAAATTATCATAATGTATTTTAGCTGTTAGTTTCCTCAAATAACTTACCTCTATCATTCCCCTCATAGATCTCTTTCAAATTTTCCCAAACTTCATATGCAGTTTTCAAATAAATAACCTTTTTTCTAATTTAGTCTTTGATAAAGCACTCATAAAAGCATACATTGCCTTTTCATTTTCCTCATATTCCTCCATTTCATCCTGAGTGGTAAGACCATTCTAAGGAAATGCATACTTGGTCTCCACATGCTTCCAAGTCTTGTAACCAACCAACACCAAGTATCCTTTCATCTGATCTTTCCATGAACTATAATATGATCCATCAAACAAAGGGATGGTCAATTTATGTGCCATCAGATCTTCCTCAAGCGGGTAATCTTCTTCACCAAGGAACCAAACTCTGATACCAATTGTTGAACAGGTCGAATAACTAAGAGGAGGGTAAATAAATTATTCCCACACAACTTATAAAAATTTTCTTCTATCATTGAAATTTTAATCAATAGTATTAACCACTTTATATTTGTCATTTAAGCATATCAAAAATCCACATAAATGTAAGCATTAAGAATATAGAAACATGAACATAGAGAACACTGACATTTTACATGAAAACCCAGGATGGGAAAAACCATAGAGAAGTTAATTCTCATGAAATGAAAAACTAAGGTGACACCAGTATGGTGATTTTTACAAAGGCTCACTTCCAAATTCACAAAGGCTCACTATCAATACACACAGTCTCCCTGTCGATAAACAAAGGCTCACTGTCGATACTTAAAGGCTCATTGTTGATATAGAGAGGCTCACATCTAGTAAAATAAGACTCATTTTCTATACACAAAGGCTCACTGCTGATACACAAAGGCTCACTACAGATACACAAAGGTTCATTATTGATACACAGAGGCTCATTACTAGTACAATAAGGCTCACTGCCAAAAAATATGAAAAGAGATAGAATCCACCAACGAGTTCAACACACTTCTTTACAGGAATATAGATTTACTATCACTTCTCATATCACCATGCATGAATCTTATTGGATATGTATGTTGATCCACACATAAATACTCATCCTTAATATGTAGCAACTAAATTCCTCGCTCTTATATATACAACATCATGAACATCCATCAAGTTAGCTAGACCTTTTGAAATAGGTAGGACCAAGACATTCCCATGGTGGTAAGGAATGAAATGAGGACCACCTTGATCATTAAAACACTCCTCACTCAATCCAACATGGTACATCATTTCCAAATAATTTGGTTCCAATGGATATGATCAACACATTACATCCACATAACTGGGACTAAAAAATAAAAAGGATATGCATCCAAATTGGATTAAACATAAAAACCATATATTGCATACAACGAATAACACTCACCAAAACATGTCAGTGATAACCTTAATAGAAGCATATAGACTATCGGAGCACATCAACCTATACACAACTGATATGCGAATCCAATTGGATCCATAGAAATTGGTACATTAAAAACTGGAATAAGGATATGTTTACATCAATGAAAACATTAATGACAACATCATATATCACATCAACCCCACATTCTAATACAAAATCTATCCCCCACTCTATCCCAACTCAATGGTGTCCTAAAAGGTCCTCCATATAGAGCTTAAAAGGGTGTCATACCCAATGAGCTATGTTAAATATTATTATATTTAAACTCCAAAAGGGGAAAATACTCCTCCTACCTTGATTGTTGGTCCATGATATAAATCCTCAACATGTCCTCTAACACCTAGTTAAATCTCTTTGTCTAACCATCTATCTTAGTGTGGTATGCAATGCTAATGTTGAGCTAAGTGCCCAAGGCCTACTATAAGGCTCTCCAAAATGATGATATAAACATTGTATATTTATCTAAGATGAAGTTATGATGGGATCCATGTAATATAACTATATCATACAAGAAAGCCTTGGCCACTACTATCACTATGTAGGTGGCACACAATGGAAAGAAGTGTGCTAGTTTGGTCAAATTATCAAATTCACCATACTGGTATCACATTGGCATTGAGACAAAAAGGATAGACCAATAATGAAATGCATGTCTATATTATATCCCATTTCCACACAAGAATATCATGAGGGTAATGAATTCCTACTAGATGTTGATGTTTTGTCCCTATCCTTTAGCATTCTAGACAATGTGCAACAAGTTCAACATCCTCCTATTGCATGCCTTCCCAATAGTATAATTGATAGAGGACTTCATTCAACATATTCACCCTTTGGTGTATTGTCTAAGGAGATTTGTGGGCCTCTGTCAATATCACTATCTAAAGATCCCCAATGTGTGACAAATATGTGTGTCCTCATAACCTCAAAAACATATTTGGATCTAGGATGTATCCTTGATATTATCCCTTAAGGGCTCAGTGAGATTGTAGTTTTCTTAGGAATTCTAAGTACTAATAATCCTCAAGTAATTGTTGTAATATGTGATTTTTCTTGTCTATTCCCAATTCCATATACATAACCTCATGACATCATAGATTCAAGGCATCTACTATTATCTTCTCCTTACCATTGATGTAATGAACACCAAACTCATATTCACATAGGAACTCCATCCATAGAATCTATGAGGCATTCAAATTTGATTGTGTAAAGATATAGTATAGGATCTTGTGAGCAGTGTGTAGCTCAAAATGATGTCAAAGGAGAAAGTGTCTCCACCATATCAAATCATGAAAAACTACTTCAATATATAGATCACGAGTAGGGTAGTTCAACTTGTGAGCCTTGAGTATTCATGACATATGCAATTACTCTACCCTCCTCATATGCACTACACCTATCTCATCTAATGAAGCATCCATACAAGAAAAAAATTCTAAAGTTAGATCTGGGACTTCTAGAATAATGGAACTAGTAAGGCACTCCTTGAGAGGCTAAAATCCCCTACACATTGCTCTATTCACTCAAATATTGTATCTTTTTCCTAAAGGGATGTGACAGGATGTGCTATCTTGGAGAAATTGATGCAGGAGCATCCTGGGGTAGCTGTAAATATTGTACATTGGATTTCTTTGTCCTTATTGTTGCAGTGTTGGCTGACGAACTCAATCACTAAATAACTTGACAAACTCTAGTGCTCGGCATGTGTTGTGGCTCGATGATGCCTTTGGATCTCATTCATCATGCTTGATAAAAAATTCCTAGCTTTCTTGGCATGTGTTGGTTTGCTGATGCTCGACAATGCTTGGTTGGTTTTGCTGACACTCAACAGTTTGGCTTGCCGACTGGTGTTCTTGTAGATTTGAGAGGCCGACTTGATGCATTGAATTTGTGTAGTGTGTGATCATGATGTTGATCGATCGTGGGGATGTGTCTTGACCTATTTGGGTCTTGTATCTTTATCCTATTTTCATTTAATGGATTTAAATGGTCGAATGGGTCATTTGGTGTTTGTTTACATGGTGACTTCTGGCTTGAATATGTATTTAATGTAAGGGTTTATTTAATTTTTAATTTACTAGGCTGAATTGTGGCTTATTTGGGTATAAGTAGAGGGTCTTGTGGAGTCTTGAGGGGGGATTTAGCATGGAGTAGTAGAGGGGAGTAAATTTGAGCAGAGATAGTAGCTAAGTGTGGGCTTGGAAGACAAGAAGGCTGCTTGGTTTCTTGTGAGCACAAGTTCAGATTCTTCTTGGAGTTTCTACCCAAGTGTGGATCTAGGCTAGTTAGGATTTGGATCTTGCAAGCTCTTGCAGAGTTATTGTTGTAATTGCATATATTTGGCTGCAACTCAAAAGGCCTTATAGTCGAGCATGTTGAATGAAAATCTTATGATTCTATTATGGGAATTTGCAACTTTTAGATCTAAATCTCTTTTTTTTGTTTATATTTCATTTTTTGGTTGTTAGCTAGGGGCTTGGACATCTCCTTTGGGGATTCTCCCTACCTTGTACTTTTTTAGGTGGTATCAGAGATTGAAGTTCCTGAGTGTGTGGACATATCGTTGAGGGTGAGGAAGTTTGCACCAGGACCTTGGGTTGGAAAAGTTGGCGATTTGTTGCAGAGGATTTTTGAAGATCTTGGAAGATGCCTCCAAGAAGATTGGACCCTAGTGTAATTGAAGATCTTTGTGATGTTGTGGATTCAAGGATTATAGAGAAGGTTAAAGAATATTTCAAATTTGATATGGACTTGATGAAGAATGCCATGATCACTAAGATCATAAGTTCTACGAATGATGTACCTCAGAATGTGGGTAGTGAGGATGGTTGCGAGGAAGCTGTTGAAGATGAACCATAACCTCTTGAGACAAGGAAGAGGTCAGGTAAAGTTTCCTTTAAGGGTACTTGTTTTCATTGTGGTGAAGAAGGACATAGAGCTTTTGAATAATCTCATAAGAATGGTGACCGAAGAGCTACTATGGTGAATGAGGTTGAAGACTTGGTGAATGAACCTGAACAAGGAGGAGATAGTTTGTTGGCTCGATGAGTACTATTTGATAAGAGAGTACTTGAACTTTTTCAAAGGAGTAATCTATTTAGAACTCATTGTAAGTCTGGTGGTAAAATCTGCAATGTGATTGTCGATGGTGGTAGTACTGATAACCTTGTAGCTGAGGAGATGGTTCAAAAATTTGGTTTGAAGAGAGTGGGACATCCTTTTCCTTATACGATTGGTTGGTTGCAAGATGTATGTTCTTTGGAAGTGAGGGAGCAATGTCTGGTTAACTTTTAGATTGGCCAGTATAAGGATCAAGTGTTGTGTTATATTATGGAGTATAATAGTGTGTTATATGTTGTCAAGTATAATAGTGTGTCGTAGTAGAGGACATCCTAGGAGGGTCTGACCGGAAAGGGTCCGGCCAGAATGGGTCCAGCCGGATGGTGTCCGGCCGGACCCGCGTGGCACCCTTTAGGCGCAAGGTGGTGCCTATGTGGCGCGGGGGGTCTGGCCAGACCCCTTCCAGCCGGAAGGGGGTCCGGCCAGACCCCCAAAATTTTATATAAGGAAAAAAAATGCCTGCGCAGGTCATTGTCATTTAGCGGCTATAGGCTTGTGAGGAGAGCTACAGGGGTATTCTGGCCGGAAGGGGTAAGTACCTTTTTTATTTTTTTATTTTAATGTTTTTTTTTTTTTTTTTATTTAGTATTAAATAATTGTTTTTTAATTAAAAATATTTGTTTAATAGTTATTTTTATTTAATTAATAGAAAATATTTGTAATTTAAAAGAAATATTTTAATTTAATAGTTATTTTTGTTTATTTAGTATTATTTTTTTTAATCGTAGAAATAAAATAATATGATTTTATATAAAATGAGTTATGTAATTAATATAATCTTTT
>MU225019.1:668922-680112 GCA_018584345.1 Thuja plicata | reverse complement strand
CATTAGTTTACATCATCTTCAAATTCTAAACACAAATGCCACTTTTATGTTGTTAAAGTTTAAAAATTTGAATGTTGTCGTCCTTTTCCTTTATAAAAGTGTGACACAGGTTTGTACTTTTACCCAATTGTCACATATTTCAGTAGACCTTGGTAGTATGATTGTAGGGCTATGCATGATTGTTTCAAGAATGAATTTTCTATTGAGAAAGATGGTGGGAAGTTTTCATTGATGCCTTCGCAGAATGAAGAACTTGATAGGAGGAACCTGAGATTTGGGAGTCGAGTTGAGTTGAAGGATTCTGAAAGGGTTAGGGATTAGTATGAGGAAAAACCCTATGGATGGTCAACGAAATAATTGAGAAGGAAAATAAATCAGAAGTGGATCCAGGGTAAGAGTTTTGAAGACTTGGAGGACATGTATGTGAAGAACTAGTTTGGGGTTTATGTGTTGAATCCTATAAGATATTCTTTCAGCCTTTAAGAACATCTTTTTGCACCTAGGATGTCTGATGTAGGAGTATCCTAGGGTAGTTGAAAATCCTTCATGTTGGATTTATTTGTCCTTAGTGTTGGAGAACTCAGTTGGTGAGGTGTTTCTTAGTTGCAGTGTAGGTCAAGGGACTCGATCACTGAAGGGAGGCTCAATCACTGAAGAACTCAAAAAACTCTAGTGCTCGACCTGTGTTGTGGCTTAGAGATGCCTATGGAGATTGGTCATCATGCTTTCTCAATGATTCTTGGCTTGTTCAGCATGTGTTGGTTTTTTGATGCTCGACAATGCTTGGTTGGTTTTGCTGACACTTGACAGTTTGTCTTTCCGACTAGTGTTCTTACGGATTTGGGAGGACAACTTGATGCATTTAATTCATGTAGCATGTGATAGTGATGTGGATCGATCATGGGGATGTGTGTGGACCTATTTGGGTCTTGGATCTTTATCCTATGCATATTTAATGGACTGAAATGGTTGACTGGGTCATTTAATTATTTTTTTATAGTCTGACTTGTGGCTTAGTTGGGTATAAGTGGACGGTCTTGTAGAGTCTTGAGGGGGGATTTAGCATGGAGAAGTAGAGGGGAGTGAATTTGAGTAGAGCTAGTAGCTAAGTGTGGGCTTGGTAGACAAGAAGGTTTCTTGGTTTCTTGCAAGCACAAGTTCAGATTCTTCTTGAAGTTTCTACCAGAGTGTGGATCTGGGCTAGTTAGGAGTTGGATCTTGTGTGGTCTTGCAAATTCATTATTGTACTTGCGTATATTTGGCTGCAACCCGAAAGGCCTTACATCCGGACATGTTGAATGAAAATCTTATGTTTCTATTACATGTTAATTTGTATTGTTCTAGATCTAAATCTATGTGTTTTGTTTATATTCCATTTTGTGGTTATTAGCTAGGGGCTTGGACATCTCCTTTGGGGATTTTCCCTGTCTTTCCAACAAATCCAATAAAACTCCTAATTTATGTACCATTCATGGGTTTCATCCACTACATGATTTTCTTTATCTGTGATGGATCAACTGAGATACCATTTCCTAAGATGATGTGTCCCAAGTACCTATCTCTATTTGAAATAATGCACACTTAGCTAAGTTCATCTATAATTGGTGTTTCCTCCAACACTATAGGACCTTTATCAAATGCTCCACATTTTCCTCTGTGGTTTGAGAGTATATCAATATATAATTTAGAAACACTAACATAAACATATCTAGGAATGTGTATAACACCCCATTTATTAGGCTCATAAACAATGGTGGGGTTTTTGTCAATCCAAATGGAACCACTGTGAACTCATAATGGTAATAATGGGTTATAAAAGAATTCTTATTTATGTTGGCCTCTGCTATCCTCAACTGATGGTAACCAAACTAAAGATCTATATTGGGGAGTATTTTAGCTCCCTTAATTTGGCTAATGAGGTCATCGATCCTAGGAAAAGGATAATGGCTCTTAATTATCAACTTATTTAGTTACCTATGGTGTGTTTCTTATGGTTGGATCTCATATTACACTTAAATGCATACTTGATCTAGATATAGATCCTCCTTCTCCTTCAATATTTCTTGAACTCAAGGTTGGCTCTAATTTCTATGAAAATTTTCCCATTTTCCCTCCATTCACATGATTCATTTTCCACTTAGGTATTTTACATGCTTTGGGAATTGGCCTTATTTACTGAAAAACTAAGATTTTCAAACATCCTTCTTGGCACACAACCCTAGGTCTCGACCAAATATTTCCTAGTCAAGTTTGACTCAAATTGGCCTATTCCTAAAAATGTTGACCCAAGTCATCCTTGTCCTGGGGATTTTAAATCTAGTGGGTTCTGGGCCCAATGCACGGATATTTCTCCTAGGCACTTAATTGAGGCTGGCTTTGCAAATATTAGCCCGAAAATGTATGTAAAAGGAGACCTCTTCCTCTGATTTTCACATCCATCTATCATGAACATCACACACACATGAGAGATATTATTGTGTATTCAAGAGATTAAAGTGTAATAAATCATACATTGAAGGCATCCATTATCAATCATACAAGGCATTTCCTTTCATAGATATAGATCTTTTCCCTATTGAAGGCCAAGTAAAGGAGTTTGACATAAAGGAAGGATCTCTACATTCATCCACCAAGTCTTCCTCTTTCTCTCTCTTCTTCAATTCAACAATGAGGAAAATTACAATATCTACTACATGAGGTTTTGTCTTACATGATTTCCTTTTTGTTTTTGTGTTCGGTAAAATATATTGCATCAACATTCTTGATCACATATCTAGAGACAATTGCATCTACATGGTATGATATATTATGTTATTTACATGTCAAAATTATTTCAATTCAAAAGGTTGATTCCTATACAAGGGATTGACCAAGAAAAGCCCCTGCCCTAAACCTTCTTTCCCTTGTTTTCTATGTGTGGGAACAGATTCTAAGATTTTTGGATCCAGATTTTGGGAGTTTCAGAACTAGTGGAAAATCCTTCCCAGATGATCATCATATTTTGAGCCTGTAGGACTAGGTTGAATTTCTTGGACAAGGTCTAATTTGTTTTACATAGTCCTTTGGATCTGGAAATTTCACAATTGGAAGTTGCAGGTGCCAAAGTGCCAGATCCACAACTATTTCTGATTCCAATAGGTCTGCAACAGTCAACTCCAGATCTGAAGTTTTTTCCTCCTCTCCCCATTTCAAGATAAGTTCATTCTTCCTATTGCTTTATCATTTATCATATTTGCATATAATTTTCATCATAATCACAAGAAATTACCAAAAATCTACCACATTTATGTGGATCAAAAATTTGCACCCTCACTTTCTTAGTTGTGCTAATTAGATTCACCTTTTTGGGTGTTTGGTATTCCAATATATGTGAAACTTGGTGGTCTACCATTGATCACCATTTTCCACATCGAATTTTGGTGAACCTACCTATTCATGCATTATAATTTCTAATTTAGTACTTAGATATTCTTTGTGTGATCTATATTGTATGCATTGATTTGGCTTTCTTTTGTATCATAATAGATCTTATCTTTACCACATTCCTATTTTGAGATCTAGTTTAGTGTTGTTAACATGGAACTCTCTAAATTGGATTGGTGTGTAATTTCTTATGACATTACTTTCCTTCTTAACTCTCTTTATCAAAAACCTAGATTGAATCAAATCCTTTTAAATTTTGTTACATTTTTATTTCTTCATTGTATTATTGCATATGGCATAATGAGGTTAACCAATATATCTCTTCATTATAAGACATATTTCAAAAATGTTATCAATGTTTCATGTGTGTTTCTTCTTCACATTTTAACTAAGTGTATAGAATATATAGATAAAATAAGGGACTTTGTTAATGAACCTAATGCTAATATCCCTAATCCTATCCCTCCAAATCTAGAACCTAGTAATCCTATGGACAATAATGTTTTTGATTCTTATCAAAATATTCAAAACATTCTTCATGATCTGAATGTTAGACATTTCCTAGATGATTTCTCTCCAAAAATAAGCGATAATATTCCTTCTTCCTCTGAAAATAGAGATGGTAAGGATGATGATCATCATAGAGAAACCATTTGTGCTCTTCTTTCTCCTACTCATAGACCTCAAGAATATACATCATGATATATCTGACATGATCAAGTATTTACTGACCATAGCTCTAAGGCTCCTTATAATCCTCCTAAATAATATCACGTGCCTCAAGATAACATTATCTCTTACACAAAATGACCTCTTAATGTTCTCTTTCCCACATTATCTCATAATCCTTCACCTTATAGTGACCATGAAGTTTTTGCTAGATGAAGTTATTTTAATATCAAGCATCATTCTCGAATAATGTTTCCTTATAAATTCCATCCTAACCCTCACAACCACATTAATCGTGAGTTTTCATGTTTCTTTCATTACTATAATAGGCATTATCGTTGTGATTGTGTTGGTTTTAGACAATTTTTCCAAGATTTGGTTAATAAATCTCTTCTTCTTTTAATATTGGAAGTTATACATTTCGTTCATATTAGAGAAATACCCTAGCTATTCTTTTCCTATTATTTTTCTCTTCATTATGCAATATTATTTTCATAATGTGCACTAAGGGAATCATAATAGGAATCTAATTCTCGTGTTCTCTAAGTTGGGGGAAAGGGATCACTTCTTATTCCTTCTTTTAGGGATCATTTTCTCCCTTTTTGGCATGTTTCTTTAATACCATGATATCCTTTTCAGCATGCATTTGTTTTTAGCATACTGAATTGAAACCTTATGTTTGATTGTAAGCCCATATCATTTATACATGAGAAACCACTTAAGGAGTTAAACTTTTATATCTCTTTTTCTTTTCATTCATCCAATATCTATTATTATTTTGCATCTTCTATAGTATGACATACTTTCTTCCAAGGATTTATTATTTTACACAAGGATTTTCATCCATAGGTGCAATCTTATGCAAGCTTGAAGTTACATATTATTAAAGATCTATCACTCAGGGAACATATTGGATTTGTTTCATCTTCTCCTTTCTTATGATCTGTTATCTATTTGTTGTTCATCTCTTTTATATTGTGATGTCCTTCTATGTATGGACTTGTTGTTTATGATATTTCTCCTTAATGAGATTAGTATCCTCCATACAATTTATTCCTTGATTGGAAGTGCATATCTTTTATAATTGGGTTGACCACTAGGAAGACATAAGGTAGAATCCTTCTTCTCCCTCTTTTTCATCTCAATGGATTTTCTATTATTTTATGATGGTACATTCTATTTGGCATGAGATACTTTGTATCACACAAGACCCTAACATATTTTCTTAACAATCCTTTTCATTCCTCAAAGGGCATATCTATCATTTAATAATTGCTCTCATTCTTTCTTTCCTTAACGAATTTCTTACTTTATATGTGATATATTTTCTAGCATAAATATGTTTTTTTTTACATTAGGAGTTTTCTCTGGTTTGTAGTATATATTTTCTTGGAATTCTATATCTATTATGGAGTAACTACCATTAGGGAGTATTATATTATGTCTTGCACTTACACTTGGTGGGAATGGTTTCTTGTATATTCTTTTTCTCTCTCTAAGGATCTACATTCCTTGCTACAGTGGAAATTGTTTATCATGTGACATTATTTTTCTATAAGGAATTGATGGTTATGATTTAGGATTATCTCTTATATAAGAGGTGTGAATCCTTGATCACAACCTCTTATTTATTTGCAAAACTATGTTCATTATAAACAAATTCCCTTACTATGCATTTCAAAGTCTCTCATCCTTCATCAAGAATCCCTTTTTCACCTATCAATAGGGGCCTAAATGGGTGCATTCTTGTTCTCCTCCCCTATTTATCTTGAATATATTATCTTTATTCAAGAACTCCTCTTGAAGTTAGATGTATTTCTACAAAGATGTCTTCCTTTCAAGGGTCTCTTCCCACAAGCAGAATACCCTTTCATGATTATGTATTTTCTTATCTCATAAGAGTGATAACTCTTAGCTCAGATCATGGCATATATTTTTGTTTTATAGATATCTTCTTATTGATGGGATTAGGTATCCTTGATTCTCTTCCTTATGATTTCTCCTACGTTTCCATCCTAAGGAGGGGGCATACATATAGCTTCCCTTGTACATTACATACAATTTTTGTTCTTTGATCCATAGACTAATGGATTTTCATGGATTCACATGGATTTTCCATAAGACTAATCACTAGACATGGATTCACAGGTAATTTCCATAATACTAATCCCTAGATAGAGATCCATATGGAGACAATGTTTTCCATAAGACCGATCCCCATAAATTTTTCATGTGCACAAAACATTTTCAAGTCGCTCCGTGCACAAAATTTCTCAAGGTAAGAGTATACTAGCATAACACAATTTTCTAGACTATCAATTCTCCTTCCTCACTCTCTTCTCTCTCATTTTTATGATAGTAAGTTATACCATGAAGTTTTTATCATCTTTAGCGATGCTCTTTTTCTTCCTATGTGATCATTTTTACTCTTGCAATAGCTTTCCAAACATGATATTAGTGGGTGGGACATTTTTGATCGAGGTCTCTTTCACTAGTTGATTTGGAGTTTTGTTTTTAGTACTAACCATTTTAATGTGTTGTGTCTTTTTTATTTTATTTTCTTTTCCTTTTGTTTTGATTATTTTGTGCCCTTGTGCATGGATGTGGAGTTAAGATCCTTGGTTTGGGGGGCTTACATCCTTGAACTTAGTGTTTTCCTCTCTCTCTCTCTCTCTCTCTCTCTCTCTCTCTCTCTCTCTCTCTCTCTCTCTCTCNTTTTTCTCTCTCTCTCTCTCTCTCTCTCTCTCTCTCTCTCTCTCTCTCTCTCTCTCTCTCTCCCTTTACCATGAGCATGAGCTTGTCTCATAATCCTGGTAAAGTGGGGGATAAATGTACCACCCTAAAGAGTAACCACTTGATTAGTGTTTATTTTAGGACCATTTTGAGCCTACTTTGGTGTTTTTCTTATAGTAAGATCTCATATTGCACTTAAATTCATACTTGATTCAGATATAGATCCTCCTTCTCCTTAATTATTTCTTGAACTCGAGGTTGGATCTAATTTCTATGCACATTTTCCCTCCATTCACATGATTCATTTTCCACATAGGTCCTTTACATTCTTTGAGATTTGACCTGATTTATTGACAAATTGAGATTTTCAAACCTCCTTCTTGGCACAAAACCCTAGGTCTTGGAAACATCATTCCTAAAAAAGATCAACCCAATTCATTTTTTTCCTAGGGCTCTATAATCTAGTGCATTATGGGTCTGATGCAGGGGTATTTATCCTAGGAACTTAATTTACGTTGGCTTTGCAAATTTGAGCTTCGAAATGTGTATAAAAGGAGACCTCTTCCTCTCATTTTCACATCCATCTATCATGAACATCACACACACATGTGAGATGTTATTGTGCATTACATATATTCAAGTGAAAGAAATCATCCATTGAAGGCACCCATTATCAAGCATACAAGGCATTTCATTCCATAGATCTAGCTCTTTTCCCTATTGAAGGCCAAGCAAAGGAATTTGACATCAAGGAAGGATATCTACATTCATCCATCAATAATTCCTCTTTCTTCCACTTCTTCAATTCAAAAATGAGGTTAATTACAACATCTACTACATGAGGTTTTGTCTTACATTATTTACTTTTGGTTTTTGTGTTGATTCAAAGCTATTGCATGAACATTCTTGATCACATATCTAGAGACAATTGCATCTACATGGTATGATATATTCCATTGTTTACAAGTCATTTTTATTTAAATTCACAAGGTTGATTCCTATACATGGGATTGACCAAAGAAATTGCATCCCCCTAACCTTCTTTCCCTTCTTTTAAATGGGGAGAAAAAAAATTTGGGAGATTTGGATTCATATTTTGAGAGTTTTAGAACCAGTGGCAGATCCTTCATAGATTTCATCAGATTGTGAGCCTCGAGGACTAGGTCAAAATTTTGGGACAAGGTTGAATTTGTTTGAAATAGTTCTTTGGATCTATAAATTTCATAGTCTGAATTTGCAGGTGTCAAAGTGCCAGATCCATAACCATTTCTGATTCTGACATTTCTATGATAGTCAACTCTAGATCTAAAGTTTGTTTTCCTCTCCTAATTTCAAGATAATTTCATTCTTCCTATTGCTTTTCATTTATCAAATTTACATATCATTTTCATCTTTATCACAAGGAATCACCAAAAATATCCCACATTTGTGTGGATCATGGATTTTATACCTCACTTTCCTAGTTTTGCTAATCAGATTCACCTTGTTGGGAGTTTGGTATTTCAATGTATGTGAAACTTGGTGGTCTACCATTGATCACCATTTTCCATATCACACTTATTAACAAATATAACTAGTGCAACCCATGGGGATACACTAGGTTGGATATGCCCCTCCTCCAATAGTTTCTCTAGTTGAACCTTGAGCTTTCTAAGCTCCTTTGTGGTCATATTGTATGGTACCTTAGAGACTGGTAAATATTATCTAAGGATTATATGATCATCTAATGATTACCATATAGTATCCTCTGACTTATCACTAATTAATATGGAAAACATTTGGCATCCCCTCCTCATGCACTGCTTGACCTGCATAACAGATGCAAAGGGATATTGGTCTATGTATTCCTTAAATCATCATTGGCCCTCTAGGGTCATCTACACATTCAACTATTTATATGTGTAAATCCACACCCAACACTATTCCATAGGATCCCAAGGGAGTAACATGAATTTCTACATAAGTAGTGATGTCTTCCAATCTCAACTAACAATACTATACTGCTATATCCATGGTCACCTTTTCTCTTGAGGCTAACTCAACTTCCCACCTATGACTTTGCATATCTTTCACCAATCTACAATGCTCCACTATAGCTAGGGAAATAAAATAATCTAATGCTCCAAAATATTAAAAAAATACACAATTATAGCATTACCAATCATACCAATGGCCTTAATGATGGTGTCCTGATGCTCATCTTGGTGGTTCTTATCCACTGCAAAAACTC
Source organism: Thuja plicata (assembly GCA_018584345.1). NCBI lineage: Eukaryota > Viridiplantae > Streptophyta > Pinopsida > Cupressales > Cupressaceae > Thuja > Thuja plicata. The sequence continues at coordinate 671,057 of MU225019.1, read as the reverse complement.
TATGAGATCAACCCATATCACCAACTCTAGGTTCTAAGCTACAATATATCGACCTCCTACTGCAAAACCCTATGAGCATTCCCTAGTCAAGTTCTATACACCTCAACGCACATAAAAGGCCTTCTTGTTTGTACCTACTTTTTTGGTGTCTTATTGGCCTGTGATACTCTAGGTCTACTATAATTACCCTTTCCACCTCTAAAATTCTACTCGCCATGATGAAATCATGTATATTTCCCCTGTGGCCTCTAATCTCTATGTCAACCTTTTATATTTTATGTATTATTTTGTCCATCCTATATACTTTGATTTGGTCTAGTCTTTTATATATGTTATTGTGGTAGTCTATGTGGCTTGGTAGGTCCCAATTCTACCTTAGGTGGAAAGGGAGGTCTATAGGATCCTTGATCCTATTTTCCTTGATTTTGGTTTTGGAATCACTCTCGTGGATCGGGTAACTTACCATAGATCCCATTTACAATCAAAGCCTTTTCTACTGCACCCTTATTATTATCTCATTCTTGCAAGCATACTGAAGTTGAAATAGTTGAGTTCAATCCCCTAATGAAATGGTTAGTGAGTATCTTTTCATCTTGATTATAGTCTACATACTGAAGGATCTCCAAAAATTAACTCTCATGATATGCCACCATGAGACCTCTACTAAAAGTCATGGTGTTCGTCAATGTGCTCCTATTTGTAATACTCTAAGATCTTTTTCTCCTTAAAGAACTCAAGAAAACTATCCCATGATAAATTGTCTAACTTTAGGTGATGTTTGATGACACATAACTGATTGAATGTTTGAAGATGTTAAGTTGATCACCAAAATGTACAAAGATAATGCAAGACATTAAATTAGTTAATGGATTGTATTATCATTGATGTCAACTTGATATAATCTGATCAGTTATATTCAAAGTGTCAAAGACTTCAGAGAATCAGAGAGAAAAAGATTATGCTTTTAGTAATGCATAAAAGACAAGCATTCACTAAGTGACTATAAAGACTGACGGTTAGTGGAACCCAACGGATAGAGATAACTGAAAGTAAACATCACAGCTTTGCCTGAGAAAAGAGACCGACAAGCATTACTAACGAGCAGAATCACAAGTATTACTGCCGGCCAGAATTACAGTGTCAACCGATGAGTAGAACTTCACAGTGATGCTCAAAGGACAGAAAACCTTGACGGATAGAAAACATTGATGGAAAAGCCCAAGGAGAACTGAAGTGTTGACCAAAGCTATCAAAGAGTTAAAACACCAAAATTAACTAAAGTTCAGAAATGGAAAAATACTTAGCTAGCAGAGCTAAAGATAGACTTAACTGGTTGTTATCATTGTTTTCATCGATAAGATAAAGCCAAAGATAAGTAAAAGATTTAAAGTTGTTTTATCCAGTTGGAAAGAATATTTCTACAAGATAAAACAAGAGTTAAGATTTAAAGAAAGATTGGCTAAGATTTCAGATCACACAAAGACCAAGAAAATCAAGAAGTTAGAAATGGTGATATCATGTCTATAAAGAGACAACTTAATTCATTATTAATTAAGGGGAGTGAATGGAAAAGAAGGATGCTAAAGAAAAATTGATGAAGAACAACTTCATACAGCCCTGATCAATCAAGTTGAGGAAAGATCTAAAGATTTATATGGACACCGAGAAATAGAGAAGCACAACATCACCAAGTAGAAAGAAGTGGAGCAAAGGTATGTTAGTAATAACTGAGAGGAGGGGGTGAATCAGTGGCCTCAAAAATTTATCCTTTAAAATTTAATCCACCAATCAATACACCTCATATTATTAAGTCCCTACAAGATGTATGCCTTGAAATACTTGAAATAATTAACTGTCTATCGGTTTACCTTGTCTGTCCTTATTCTCCTTGATTACCGATAAGCAATAAAACTTATTTACCGATACTCAGTAAACATGCAGAGTATACCAATCAATCTAGAAATGCATATGTGAAATTTAAAACAATAAAGTAATAAACCATACACATATAACACATGGATTTTAACATGGAAACCCTATTAAGGGAAAAACCACTGGGACCGGTACCCCAAATTTTCACTCTTCTGAAGTGAGCCCTGTTAGGAGCCAACCCTGTTAAAGGTTACAAACACATG
>MU225019.1:644478-655702 GCA_018584345.1 Thuja plicata | reverse complement strand
TGGATTTTTTTGATATTCAATCTCTAAGTACCTCAAATTTTGACATCAATTGACAGACAACTTGAAAATCAGGGAAAACACTTCCACTTTTTGCCCAAAAAGTGGACCCAACTTCTTGCTGGCACCCAAAGGTAAAAGGAAGAATACATTGATTTGACAAGGATAATTTTATGAGAATAGTAAACAAGATTTTTTTACTAATGTCAAAGGGGGAGAAGAGCCTGTGAAAAAAAAGTATACATTATAGTGCTAAAAGATAAGCTTCAGCTAAGGAGAAGAGTACATATCCAAGGGAATAAGATGATGAAGATAAGTGCATGTAATCCGATATAAGTCAAGGGAATATTGTTTCTAGGAGGATTAGATCAATAGTAAAGAAGAGTTAGAGAGACTCTAAAACATAATGAAGGATCTTGTTGGTAGTATTGTTGATTATCCTTCTTGGAGTGAGACTGTTGGTTTTTGATTGAATTAATTATTTTTCACATCACATGTTCCCATAAATTCCAAAGGGGGATATTGTTGGCATAATGGAAAATTTGCAAGTTTAATAAGTTGGCACTAATGTCAACATAGCACAGGAATTGATAAGAGGAAGTGATCAGAAGACTAGATTGGTTGTTGTCAACTTAACTGTTGTGAGAAGAGTGTTCAAAGTTTGGTGACAAGTGGACATGAAAAATATGGATTCGTACACATAGAGGAAGGATGTTAAATATTTTTACCATGTTCACCCAAAGTTTTAGTTTATTTCATGTATATTTGGAAAGATAGATAGGCTATAGAAGATGACTGGCAGAAAAGGTGACAGTGACTGTTAACTTAATAGGAAGATAGAAAAAGTTCTAGGCTGTTAAATAATGTAATAATTTCATGGAGCACATCTAGGAGTGTGTCTGGGACATACCCATCTATAATCAACTTATAAGGTTTATACTTTAGAGGTCCACATAGCATATTTTTATTATCTCACAGCCTTGCAGACAGTGTTCTTGAGGTTTAGTAAAGAAGTGTGCTAGATCAAATGGATTGAATGGATTTAGATGTTAATTTTCTATTAACGATTCTTTAGGATTATCTTAAAGTATGTTCTCAATGATTTGGAAATCCACATGGATGAGAAGGACCTGACTGGTGGAATTTTTAGTCAATGATAATATTTTTATTTGTGTTATTTATTCTTGGCTAACCTACTTGGTAAATCATGTTGCACAAGTACAAATGTGTTATCAGGGAGATTTTTTATCTCAAGGTGGTTATTATGGATGAAGGCCATAGTCTAATTGTCATAAATGGATCATGTATATGAGAATTGGCACATTGATTTGAAGAATTGGTGAATTAAGTTTTTCTGACCTAGTTCTTGGTATATGATGATGAATTACAGAAAATTTAATAGTGTGGAAGTGGAATAATGATTGCACATGCAAGAAATTGCTTGCATAGTAGTTGTTGAGATCTCTTGAAAGCTAGGTTTCTTATCTAAAGGAGTCAGAAAGGATTTGAGAAGAGATCATAGTTGAGAATTAATAGAACTCATGTTAGCGTGAGGTAGATGATGTTATCCAGTTCACAAAGTATTTAGATCATTGTAGTGATCAATCTGTAAAGTAGTGAGCCTTCCTTAGGGTTGTAGTCCAAGGAATTTTATTAAAGCAGTGAGCACTAGGCAGTGATCCTGAATGCAAGTACATTACCCATATATGTTGTAATTACTGATTGTGGGTAATTATCCCACCATGGTTTTCCCCTAAAAGAGTTTCCATTATAAATATGGTGTCAAGAATTGTGGTTGTGTTTCAGATTTTTTTTTTTTCATGCTTATTATTTAATTACATAATTAGATCTAAACATTAGGGTTGTATGCTTGATAAGCTTTTTTGATAAAGGGGTTTTGAAGGTTGAATGGTTTTGAGATTTTTATTATTGGTAACAACTAATTCATCCCCTCGTTAGTTTTTAATTGTCATAGTATCAACATTTAAGGAATGTGATGATATGCTAGTAAATGCTTCAACCTACGGGTGTGGATGTCCAAATCAAATATCACTTTCAAAATCTTCTACCGAGAGAAGGGGGTTGAGTATCTTTTATCCCCTGGTCCTCTGTGACACTGAATGTCTGTGTGTGATAGTGGTGAGGCTCAAAAGTTTCACAGGCTTTCTTGAGCACTTTTGCCTTGGGACCACCAACAAAACCAACCTAGCAATCATACAAGAAGATAAAATGGAAGAACAATCATTCCACCTAGTAAATGATTCTTTGCAATTGATTTTTGTGGCTATGCATGTTTTATGTATGCTTATAGGCTATAGCTTGTAGCAACTCTTGTATTATAAAAGAGATTTCAAGGATGATCAGTAGATGCTAGAAAATTTGGGGGAAAAAGGGTGTAATTAGAGATTCCTAGGTCATGTAGTGTGTAGAGATAACTACAAGGTTGCTTGTGTTTAACTTCATAAGTAGGGGTGTTAAATTTTGTCCATTAATATTGTAACACTCATTAGATTGTCTCCATGGAGTGTATTCAGAATTATATGACTATAATAAACTAATGATTTTCTACGTTCATCTTTGCATATCTTAATTGCACAATGTGTTACTTATTCAATGACTCCCTTCCAATGATAGGGTTAAAATTACTTTGAATGGATAACAATGGTTTAAATGCTTTGAATGGATAAAACAATATGACTTATTATGAGCCATAGGTATTTTACCTGAGTTGTATAGGACTCACCCATTCCTCAGAATTGAACTCTACTCTTGAAAGTGACTCATGCAGCAAGAAATTTAGTTTGAGGGTTATACCCTATTCTTCTCACCCCTTCCTCATAATTAAACTTTTCAACCATCAAGGGATCTTCTTGTTTACTTACTTAATAAAGTAAAAATATATATTTTAATGTCAACACAGGAATAACTAATGTGTTTCTTTTCAAGACTATTTCGTCGGCCTCTACTAGAGTAATTTTTATCTCATCAAAGTTCATCTCTTTGAAAGTTTGACTAATGACCTTTGATCACCCTCTGATTTAGCAGTAATAACTCACCTTTCGCTAGATCTAGATTTTTCTTTAAACCTAGCCAACTTTTTATCATAAGATAAGATATAATTTATATAAAGGGGTATGAAAAATACTAAAGAAAAAATTGATACATATAATATCTGGCCAAAAATAGGGGGTTTTAATTTGGGTTGTGTATTGGGAGGGGGTGAAAAGAAAGGAGTATAGGGAAATATTTTTTTAGAATAGGGGGATTCTTTAGTATGCCACAAACACACATGCTATAATCTAGGTTCAATAAGTGAAGCCCCATTCCCTATCACCAGCTACATCAAAGGTTATAGTTGACATGGATTCTAGGACTTTGACAAACATCATTAGTATTTTATATTTGTGGTTCAAGGAAGGTTCAATTGTAGGTATATCCTACTTATCCTCTCATTATTCTATAATATATTTAAAAATAATACTTTACAAGGTATCAATTCTCATTACAATTTTTTCATCCAAGGATGAGATTGATTCTTATACATTTATTGTCTCTTCCTTAATTAGGGTTCTTCCTAGTCTTGATGAGACAAATTTAGACATGTACTTGATTCTTCTTGCACACTTTCATTAGCAATTCTCACGTTGGAAAGAGACACTTCTCAGATGATGTAGTTGTTTTCATTGATTGAAACTAACATCAATGTACACATTTGTATCTAAAGAGATGTTAAATCATGAGAATGCTTGAAAAAAATGGCATAGGAGCCACACCTTTAGTTGTAGATACTACTTGCACATCAATGTTGTTTGATGAGTTTTTTATCTTGATGAATCCTTTGGTTTTTTGAGACTTTTGAAATGGACGAGAGGAATCATAACTTTTATCGATTGGAGCCATTGGATTGGAGGTTTCAAATTGGCTCACTTGAAGCTGATAATTATGAAGCATTGCACACAATTGGGTAAAGGAAGTAAACTCAAAAATAAATATCTTATCTCTTTTTTTTTTGTAAATTAGAAATAAAAATACATTGAACATCAACATCAGGCATACGATAAGAATTTTGAGCTTTCAAATGTTTAAATCTATCAATAAAATAAATTACTTTTTCTTTAAAGTAATTGGCATCAAAGGAACCCATAATTCTATAACTTATTCTCATTGGAATGCCTTATGTAGGACTCAAGATTATGACACTCGTGCTCAAGGTAATGAAAGAGAGATATGTGTAAATAATGAAAAGTGCTAGTAAATTGAATAATCTGAAATGAAAATACAAGTTTTATGGAACATGAATGTAATTAAGAAATGTAGAAAGCACAATTGCACATTAAACCTAATGAATTGTACTAAAAACACAACTAACTATTCAAATAAAAAATTAAATGTAGGGAGTTTGGTTCACCAAAATGTAAAATAAAATATGGGGTTCATTGGCCCACTAGCGCAACATAATAAATAAAAGGGGTCATTAGGTAAACTAGTGAACATAGACCCTATCCTCTTTATTCCATTGGAAGGAAGATGACCCACCAGGATCAAGAAGGCTTAATAATTGAGTGAGTGTAATGATATTTAGTTGTATTTAATCCTGATTATGCAATTATAATTTATTAATGCAAGATTTAGATCTAGAACTTTGAGGAAAAGAGAGTTTTCTAAATTCACAGACTGACAGAGAGAAGAAAGACCAATTTTGTTACCATAAAATATTCTAGAAGTTGTAATTAACCTGAAGATTTATTTTGATGCTATTTTTGAGGGACTATGGAAACTTGGTGGAGTTGTTCCTGGGACTAGGTTGATTGGGTCAACTTGTTCCCAACACTTTCTCACAATTTTAGTTGTAGACTATACACTTGATCTTGAAATTGGTGTCACATATTCTTGCACACTAGAAAAGAGAGGAAATGTTTGGTAGAAAATGGTTTGCCTCATTCAAACATTAGTTGTGGAATCAACCCTTAAATTGAAATAAAATATGCATAAATGGAAAGTGTGTTAATGATGTTGAGTATCATGGAAAACCAACCAAAACCCCAAATCAACCATGTGGTTTCAATCTTCAACAAGTTAGAGGAATAATCACATAAATATCAACATATTACAACACCACATATTCAATCACCTTTATCAAGTCACCTTCATAGTCACCAATCCTTCATTAGGATAAACTTCCAATCAGCAAGTTAACCAAAACATTATCGTCATCAACGCATTACATAAATGTCAAATAAGACACACAATTCTTAATGTCATCAAATAGGTTCTAATAAATCCTTATACATCCTTTATAAGGTTCTTTAAAAATTCACCAAACATATAATATTCAATGCAACTACATTAGTTCAAACCTCTTCAAAATAAACAAAGTTCATATTCTATTATGACTATCATTGTCATGACAGTTTGGATAATTCTGATTCTGTTATTCATAACTTGTAAACCCGAACTTATTTTGAAAATCTCTCCAATGGAATTTTGAACATATAGACTTTTTAAATCATATCAAAACTTAAGCCAAATCCAACAGTTCCTTGGAAAGTTATGCCTCTCGTACTGAGACCCATTTTTATTCTCCCAGATTAGCAAAAACATAAGAGAAATAGTCATCTAGGGCATCACATTTTTTTCATTATACCGTACCATTTGAAGTGAGACAAAATTAATATCAAAGATATGTGAATCTAGTTTCCAAAAATATAAGATATAGATTTTTCCATTGGTGGAAACTCCACAAAAATACAAATCCTTGCAGACAACCCATTTATTGAGGGTTTGATAACTAATTTTACAAAAACATGCATATATTCTTCATTTCTTTATGAAATCAAACCAAACAAAAACTAAAGAAAGATTCATTTTACTATCTATCCATGCTAATGATACAGTGTTTCCAGGCTATATAAGTCCGTACAAGGCCCAGTAACAACACAAAAATAGTTAAAACCAATCAAAATGATAACTTTGAATGCATGATCTTACACAAAATGGTTTTTCCTCCTCTTTGTTAGAGTAATAAAGTGATTCCACTTATTAATTAAATCATCTTGATTTAATTATTAAGTCACTTATTATTCTCTATTTCACTTAAGCTAAATTTTAGGCATATAATAATTAATTATTATTATGCAACATATATTTTCCCCTTTAGGGTTTCCCTTTTAGTGTTTTGATCACCTTCATAAGGTTTGATCTCTTTGTATTTTGTATTCCCTCTCTGAATGACTATTTTTGTCTTTCAGAACTTTTTTGTCTCCAAGATTTGATTTTGTAACAAGTTATTTTGCATACGGATGATCTTGGCTTATGAATTTTTTGAGTTCTATTATGGTATCAGAGCCTTGCTGCTGCTCCCCATTCTTGAGTTTTTGAACTTTTTGGAGTTCCAAGGGTTTCAAGTTTTTTCTCTCATATTTTAGTGTATTTTGGGAGGATTTATTTCTTGGAGCACTTTGGTTAAAAATTGACATCTGGGTTGCGTCCGGAATGTCCCAAAACTCTCATTTTCATATAAGGCACGTCCTATTTGGACAAATTTGAAATTTAGGCCCTATTTTTGCATGCACAACCCTTGGCACATTTTACGAGGGAAAAATCCACCTCAATTTTGATGCTGCCTCAATTTTGGCACCACCTTGAAATCCATGCATGACGTTCATGGAGGAGAGAGAAAAAAAATTTCTAATTTTTGCATTTTTTTTTTGCATGTAAAAAAACTAGGGAAAAAAATCTACCTTGGTTTTCATGTCACCTCAGTTTCTGTGCCGCTAATGTCAGCAGTCATAGGTCTGAGATCTAGGTTAAATTTGATGGCCACCAACCCGTCATCTAGCTTTCCCTTTTATCATAATGAGCACCTTATAGTTTTTTGCTCGTATCTTGAGCAAATGGAGGCATTTTTCGTCAAACGAGATATCAACAGAATGCTGGTTCCGAGGCCGATCTAATTATTCCAGTTTGGTTATATAATTTTTCTATCTTGCATGGTTTTTACCTATCAAATTTAGGGTTCTATTTTGTGCTCCAGTCACTACATCTTTCTCATCCAGACTCCCTTTTTTGACTTCCGCATGGCGTCAGAAAGTTGGTTTTGTTCTCCTTTCTTTTTCTATGTGTCTCACACCCAGAATTTTCTCCATGTATCTTTTATTCAATTTTTTTTTATGGAATTCTGGTGGATATCTAGGATGTTTCAAGTCCTGGGATCATTTCCTTTTCTGAATATTTTATACATCTTTTTCTGTAGCATTTCTTGCAAATACACTGAGATAAAGTGTCATCTGATGCATGTTTGGGATCCTGCAAATTTTGTGCTTGATTGTACTCACACTATATTATAAAGTGCCATGGGGGGTTTTGATGTTTTTCTTGTTTTCCATCTACCTTTTTCAAGTGAGTGTTCCTTCCATGACATTAGCCTCATTATGTGTGTACAAGGCCTATGATACAGTGTTGTCAAGTTGACAACTTTTGCAAATTTCATCCTATGACCTTGAAACTTTGTAAAGTTCATCTTATGACTTTACCTCCTTCAATGTGCTTTTTATTGGTGCTCTTGCACTGTACTCTCTACCTTCAAATATTTACAAGTCCCTTGGAAATGTGGGTATGAAGTGACCTGCAAAAAAAATTGACTGGAATCACCATCTTCAAATTTGTCTTCATTCATGTTTTCCTCTTTACTTTATCTATTTTCCTTCTTCATTATTCTCTTCATTTTGGATGCCTTTACTACATCTTTCCCTTCAAGCAATGATTCTAGTGACTCCTTCCATTGGAGTGTGTATGGTTGGCATCAATAGTGTTGCTACCACTCACATGTCCACCTCTCCATACCGCATCATATCACCAACTACATGTGTCTCACCCAGGATTCTCTTCCTTTGCTCTTACCCCAGGCCTATTGGAAACCAATGGACCATCTCCTATGGCCCTGTACCATGCCTATGGCCCTTGACATACCTTACATTCCTTCCTTCTTGCAGCTAGATGGACTAACACCTACAACCATAAAATCGTAAGAAAAAAATTGTAATTAATTAATTAATATTAAATCCTTTAGGCTAGGTCCTAGTGTGATTTTACACTCCTCACACTCTCAGGGGCTTCTAGCTATGATACCAAACTGATTCAAAGCATCATGGAAAACCAACCAAAAACCTAAATCAACCATGGGGTTTCAATCTACAACATAATATCTTCAACAAGTTAGAGGAATAATCACATAAATATAAACATATTTCCAAAACACATATTCAATCACCTTTATCAATTCACCTTCATAGTCACCAATCCATCATTAGGATAAAAATCCAATCGGCAATTTAACCAAAACATTCTCATCATCAAGGCATAACACACATGTTATATGAGACACACAAGTCTTAACTTCATCAAATAGGGTCTATTCAATCCTTATACATCCTTTATAAGGTTCTTGAACACTTCACCAAACATATAATATTCATTGCAACTATATAAGTTCAAACCTCTTCAAAATAAGCAAATTCATATGTTGTTATGATTGTCATTGTCATGACAGTTTGGATAGTTCCCATTCTTTTATGCATAAATTTTAAAATAGGAATTATTTTGTAAATATCTCCTATGTAAATTCTTAAATATATACTTATTAAATCATATCCAAAATTCATCCCAATCCAACGGTTCATTGGGAAGTTATTCCCCCCGTACTGATCAGACTCAGTTTTACTGTCCCAGATTACCAGAAAAATAAGAGGATTAGTCATCTAGGGCATTACATTTTTGTCGTTATACCAAATTATTCTAAATGAGACAAAATTAATATCAAATCTCTGTGAATCTAGTTTCCAAAAACATAAGAGATATATTTTTCCATTGCTAGAAACTCCAAAAAAATACAAATCCTGGCAGACAGCCCATTTACTGAGGGTTTGCTAACTGATTTTACAAAACCATACATATATTCTTCAATTATTTTTTAAATTCAAAAAAAAAAAGAAGAAATATTCATTATAGTATCTATCCATGCTAATGATACAGTGTTTCCAGACCGTACAAGGCATGGAAACAACACAACAATAGTTAAAAACTAATCAAAATGATAACTTTGAATGCGCAATCTTACACAAAATGGTTTTTCCTCCTTCTCTTTACTATCCAATGTTGTTTGTTTCATAAACACAATTGTATTTAAAGCCTTTTGAGTCTTCAAACCTCCCAAACTACCCTTACAACCAATGGAAACTACTTTTACACACTTTCTTGCATTTTTTCAACTTTTTTTCCTTGACAACTTTTGTTGTCAAGTTGACAACTTTTGCAAATTTCATCCTATGACCTTGAAACTTTGTAAAGTTCATCCTATGACCTTGAAACTTGTCAAAAAAATCTATTAATGACCTTTTTCATCATTTCCACCCTTCCATGGATGTCTTTTACATCATTTGACCTATTTGACCAACCTTGGCCCTAAATGGACAACTATGACAACTTTTCAAATGCTTTGTATAGCCTTTAGACCTTTATTCCTTATGACTTAAAAGGAAATTAAAAAATTAAATATGACTCAAATGTATCTTTTCATGATCTTTGACCTCCTGCAATGTACTTGTGCTTGGTACTCTTGCACTAGTTAATATAGAGAAGAGGCTAGATCTAAAAATGTAAATGCTTATACCTTCACAAATAGACTTGGCATCACAATGTCTATTAAGATACTTGAAGTATCTTGAATTTATTTTAAGGATATTTAATCGTTGAGAAGAATCAAGGATGCCTTTCAAAAATGCCTAGATCTTCAAATAGTCCTCAAATCTCCAATGTTGTTATGCTTGATATCTCTTACCTTGAGAAGGAATCAATTCAAATTGATATTTATGTAGTTGGAAAAGGATATTCTTGCATGATTTATTTCTCCTCTTCTTTGCCTTCACTAATGGAGAGAATCTTGCTACAATTTAGAATATTTCTTTAAAAGATGCCTTGGATGCTTGATTCCTACCTTAGAATTCTTGAGATATGAATTTTTAGGTGAGATCTTTAATTTTTTTAACCTTATTTCCAAATGATATATGTAGGTTATTTGTATACCCCTCACAAGAATTTTGGAGCTCAAAATTCAAAGAGGGCCAACGAGAATTCAGATTTCCCACTTAACCATTTTGGCTAACTCCTTATTTAAATTTTAGACCAATCCTGATGGAATCTAGGCCAACTAGGTCAACCTATTCCTAAGAATAATCTATCTAGGTTGGCCTATTCACCAAAAAACTCTTAGAAATTTTGGTTTGGATTCATAAATGTGGAGAATATACTAGAATGGGAATCATAATCAGAGTTGGATCAACCATAACAAACATGAAAGACCAAGACAAATAAAATAGGACCTCACTAAACATCCAATTATAGATGAGTGAAATTTAGGATGGTACACCAAGAAAAAGTTTTTGTCCTTTAGGAAATGGTACAAAATATCAATTATCATTCTTTTCCAAATCTTTCTTTTGTCATGAATGATTCAAGAAAATCTGAATCAGAGAGAACATTGGCTATTGATGATAGGAGGAAAATAACAAAAAAGCTACAAAAAAAAGAATCAGAGATTCAAAGACTTATTGAGCATCACCATGAGATTACCAACCAGATTATTCTTATGAGTCAAGAAGAAAATAGATTAAATACTAAACTCATTGAAAGAATGCAGATCATCGGTGAGCTAAGGGAAGAAAATGAGAAACTAAATCATGAAGTCAGAATTCAGAATCAACACAATGAATTGATCAAGAAAGTTGAAGATAGAAACAAAAGAATGGATGATTTCCTTGACAGTCAAAGAAGAGTCAACAACTACATAGGAATAGGTTACACCGACAATGGAGAATCATCTAACCAATCAAATCAAAAGAATGTATATGAAACTCCAAGAACCAAGAAGATGGCATGCAATCACTGTGGAAAACTAGGCCACACCTCAAATGTTTGCAGAAACAAAATGAAAGGTATTCCTTAGTCACAATATAATTTCATTGGTAATTGTTATAAATGTCATAAGCAAGGACACAAGGCATATGAATACAAATCCAAGGTAACAAATCCAAAGAATGAATCCTTTATGGACAAGTACTGTCCTACTTGCAAAATGAATGGACATACATATCAAGAATGCTAGAAAAAGAATAAGAAGGCATGGACACCAAAAGAACCTGATAATGGCTACAAACCAACAAGAAAAGGTAAC
>MU225019.1:613240-632114 GCA_018584345.1 Thuja plicata | reverse complement strand
ATGTATACATATATATGCATATATGTATATATATATACATATATGTATATATATATACATATATGTATATATATGCATATATGTATACATATATATGCATATATGTATATATATATACATATATACATATATACATATATGTATATATATATGTGTATATATATATGTGTGTGTGTATATATATATATATATTCAATAGTCTCATAGGATTTATCCAACAAAAGCTACAAAACATCAACAATAAGATTAGAAAGTATCTTCTGCATAAGATCCCAGTAAACTTTGGCTTAGTTAAAAAAATTTAAATACCCACAATTGAAACTAAAGGTGATCAACCTTTGATAGCACTTGTAAGGATGATAAGCTAGCAAAATAACTTCCTACACTAACCTTGAGATGAGAGTTATGCTAAAAAAACATATATTTATAACAATTAAAAAAATTTAATAAAAATAAACATATATAACATGCATAGGTCACAACACAATGATTTATGTGGGGAAAAACCTTTTGGGAGAAAAATATCACACTCCAAAATCCACCCAATATATTATTCATAAATCAAGAACATAATACAATATACTTGTAGAGCAAGCTTCATACAAGAGTATCACCAATGGTAATCCATAGGAAACTTAACAACTATCAAACTCTAAGAATACATCACAATACACAACCATATTATAATTCCCTCAAAAAATAGGGTTTCCTTCTAGGGAAACAAAAGACACAAAATATCAACCATTAGATATGTGACATCATGATAAGAAAACAATATTTACAGTGATAAATTATACATAAAATGTGGCTTTAAGGGTTCTACCCCCAAAAGCACCACTGGGGCATGCACCCCTAGATCCTATAAGTGGGGCACCTCCCTACAACCCCTCATTCTCATTTATCAACAATAACCTTTTTATTATTATAAGGTTTACATACCATTTTCCTAGTTACACCATCTCCTCCACAATGACATAGACATGGCCACAATCATAATGACCATACCAAGCATAATTATTGTGGCTCACATGGCTCTCCTCAACACCAAGGACATCGATGGTACTAATAGATACATGAATTCTATTAGTTATTAACAAAAAGATAATTATGCTTTAATTGGCCAAACAATAGCAAGGTCCCTTGATTGGCTTTGGCTATATCTCTCATAAGGAATGGCTTGCATCTCAATGAGGAAAAAAATGAATAAGATATGTCATCACATGGTGGAACCAATTCTTAGAAACCAAAACATTTCATGTGACCAAGACAACCTTAATTATCATGATCAATCACCTGATCTAATAATTTAAATATTTTTAATTTAAAATATAATTCCAATTCACCCACTTTTTAGTTCCTACCAGTAGGTAGAATACTTATGTCATTCATTTCATTCTTTCACTAGTGCATTTTGGAAAATATGTGACTATGTGACTAAAAATTTTAGTTATGGGACTAAAACTGATCAGATTTTACTATTTTTTTGAAATTCACAAGTATAAATGACTAATTTGATCATCGGGTAAAATCGCAAGGTCAAAAAAAAAAAATGACTAAACAATTAGTCAATAATAATTAGTCACTTTTCTACTTTACTTTTAGATACTCAAGATATTTTTCATGTTAAATAAACATTTTGCACACCTGATTTGACGCACATGAATATAATTTTTGGGGGTCTCATAATGCAGAATGAAACTTCTGATCCCTATGGGCCAAGTTTGATTATGCTGGAAAAATATATCAATATACTTTTTGGATTTAAATATTGTATAACCTTGTACTCTTATACATTGTAAGAATAATCATTACATAAAAAATAAATTGGGATTAACTAACTTATCAAAACTATTTGTCTTACCATTTCCCAAGGTTTTAAAAAGTAGTTTTGATTTTTTTACAGTTTTTTAATATTTAGATCAATTTTTTGCATATCATGCAATCATCACATTCGATGAGAACACATTTCTTTGAGGCATTGCTTTGAAAACCCTTAATGACCCATCAAGAACCCCATTTCTATAGCAATATCAATATCACAATTTGACTTATTGTGGAAAATATCTCCTACTTATTGAGATAGAAGTTGCCTATCATTGAACAAGTTGTTCCAATAAAACACAACTTCCAAAATCCAAAAAAAGGTACCTCAATACTTTGTACCTGATTTAGGAATTCTGCAAGCATTGTAAATGAAAACTTCAAAACTAAATTATGAAGGATGATCTAGCTGGGCCTCTTTATTTTCTCTTATTATTCCAAAAGACAAACACTAATACATCAAAAGGCAGTTTAAAATGTTTATTTAAAACAAAATTAATATTTTATCTCAAATATTTTAATTATTTTAAGATAGAAATTAAAATTATTATAATTATCTTAAATAAAAAATTTAAGAGAAAAAGGGCATTTTTAGGCGGCAAAAGGGGAAAAGGTACGACGAGAAGAGAATTTTTGGAAAAAACACTTTTCATGTATAGAAATAGTAGACCCATGCATCAAAGAGCATGTTTACATAAGGAAAAGACAAAAGGGGTTCACGTGCTTGGTTTTCAAAGATACATCCCTAGCGTTGAAGAAATATTTTTGAAATATTTTTGTTATTGTTTCATGGATTTTTTCCACATCTCTCAATCAAGGGTTTCACAATCAAATGATAGAACAATGCTATTCATGATAGAGATTAACTATTTCAATGAAGAGCCCCACTTATTGTAGAAGGGAAGAAATCTATTTTGCAAGGAGAAACCAAATTATTTGTAATGGTTTATTACTTTGATAAGGGGAGCAAGTTTGACAAGTAAAGAAAGGTGAAAGCATTTTAGATCTAAAGAAGAGAATGATTGTTGTGAGCATAGGGTTTTAGAATAGCCGTAATTTGAATATCAAGAGAAATGTTTTTTTTTCCAAGAAAGGGTAGTTGTTCAAAAATAGGAACAAATATTTTCATCTCAAGCTATATTAGTTGGAAAAGGAGCAGCAGGATCAAAATGATTGTTGTCCTTCAACAAGGTACTGCAGACACTGACTAATGAAATTGTAATTTCTACATGTTTTCTTTGTTTTTCTTTGAGGGTTACAATTGATCTTGAGGAGGTGTGATGCAATGTTTTCAAAGAAGTTTCAATTTCTTTGTAAGGAGGTTCATTGTTTCGTAAGTTGATCACCACATATATTTTGAACATTCATCATTCTGAGGGTCCTCACATGGAAAGTTGATTGAATATCCTCAAAGAATTATCACCATCTTTCAGGATTTAGTATGGTCCTTTAAGGGATTCATAAATGTTTTTTCCCAACAATATCTTTGTTTGATGTATCCTTTCAACATCCTTTGTGTTCATTAGAAATTATAGTAGAGAAGACCTAATTTGTGAATGCCTTGAAAAGGGCACTCATGTCATGTCTCAAGGAACATAAGTGAGTCACTATCTTTTTATTAAAGAGTAGAGGTAAGGAAGAATTGGTATCAAGTAGCAGTGATTTGAGGTATTTTAAAACAATGACCAAAATGTGTTAGGAAAAGAAGATCAAAGAGTTTCATGGAGGCCTCTCTGAAGAAAGCATGAAAATTGACATGCTAAACAACAAAGTGGGAACTTAAACCTTCATGATGTTATATATTGATGATAGAATAGTGGATAGAAAAATTAGAGCAGTGATACAACTTCAACAAAAAAAAAGGGTACCTTACCCTGTGGAAACTATTATATAGCTCTTCTTGGTTGTCACAAGGAGCTAAAAAGACAACAAAACTTACAAAATAGTAACTTTATAATAGTAGTTTGAGAAGGCATGGACTATTTTAGGGAATGGTGATATGATGACATGTCTTTGATCAGTATTAGTGGGTATTATGTTTTAATGGTAAGGAAAAGAGGACAATCATTAGCATGATATGACATTCATATATCATAGATGAAAGAGAAATTACATTTTCACTATCACAACATAGTTATATGTTTAAGAGAAAGATCACTACCTCAAAGGATCAAAAAAGAAAATGGTAATGGTAAACTAGGAGAAGCTCACAATTAGTAAATATAATATCTACTTATAGTGATCAATAATGTGGGGACCCTGAGTTATAGCCAAGAGCATTGGAATTTGACAAGTAAAGAAAGGAAGCAGGAATTTTCAAGAGGACAAGATGATCTTACTATTTGAAGTGTTGACAATTAATGCTACTATCATAAATAATAGAGTTTTATATAACTATTCCATGAAGTATTTGTGAGGTCTTTCCATTGCTTCTAGATATATGAATTGTTATAAGAGTAAAATGCATGGTTAAATCATAGAAGATGCATCAAACACAATGTGGTATCATAGTGAAAAGATAGGGAAATAGTAGCATGTTTATGACAGTCCTACCATTAAGAAGAGGCGGTTTATAAGAAAGAAGGGAATATCTAAAGACACTACCTTGATAGTGATAGAATGTGATGAAATAATAGCGGTGGATTCAAGGATAAATATATAGCATTGATACATCTAAGGATTCATCATGCAATAGAAAAATCAGTCATCATGACAATGATAACAATGCATCAGTGGTGTGGAGAAATGTCTGAGAGTGGAGAAATGGTTAAATATCACCATGGAGCATCATTACCATAAACAATGAAGGTTTTTTGTAGAAGTGTCTTTGAGATATTGTGACAAAGAAATAATAAATATGAAGACCATGAAGATTGCATAGATTTATGATAGTGAAAGATAAGCTAATGACAGAGAGGTCATGAGAGTCATAGGATAGTGATATACTTGAAAAATGGTCAATGTTGATGAAAGAATAGCTCCATGACTGTAAGGGTTTGTTGTAGAAGATTCATGATAGTCAAGTGCTAAAATTTGATTATCATGAAATCATAATGCATAAATCAGTGAATGATACTATTAAAACATAGTCAAATAAGTAATGAAGGTAGTATATAATGTCAATGCTATTTAATTCAGAGGAAGACAATCAAAGTTGAAGGAAACAATGAGGTTTTCTTTCAAGGTTAGTTTACTTTTTCATAATAGGTGTGCAGTGGATTTTTCAAAGAACACTCTATATTTGATAAGAAAATCAAAGGAATTGGAAGTGGATATAGACAAGGACATATGCACTATGATGAGGATGGAGGATATATGTACTATTATGATATGATGAGTAGGGGTTCCAATGTAGTGGCTATGCAATTAGGTTTTAATGAGATATCTCATTACCATGTTTGGAGGAGAATGCAAGATAGTAATGTTGTGAAGATCACTGCACTTTCATAGTAAAGAGGGTATATTAAACTCAATAAGGGAGCATAGAAGTGGTATGTATTAGTAAAGGGGATGTTGTTATAAAGACAATGAAAAAGGATGTAGAAGGAAAATCATACATTTATGAAAGAGCCAGATCCAAATAATGTCATGTAGAAGGATAGTCATACATTTGTGAAAGAGCCAGATCCACACAATGTCATGTAGAAGGACAGTCATACATTTGTGAAAGAGCTATATCTAATCAATGTCATTTATATGGGAAGATGTTATTTAATAGTGGTAAAAGCCTCATAAAGTGAAGAGAAAGGTCACTGTATTACATGGAAAAGGACAATTAAAAGAAGTTTTCATGAGGTATTAGATATCAAGACAGTCACTATTATGATGTGAAGTTCTCTACCAAGGGTGATATATGAAGTGAAAATATTATTTGTAGGAAAAATACCTCAGTTGAAAAGGTAGCACCACTTTATAAATTTCACACTTGCACACCAAATTGAATCACCCTGGGTTTGAGGTAGACTCACCACCTAAACATTAAAATACTCCAAGTACGTCAGGTGTCATTCTAAAAGTTTCTACCCAAAAAAAAATTGAAACCCTGCCTAATTCATTAGGAATTTCATATCCATACCCATGAACAGGGCTATGTCTAGCTAGTTGGGTAACATACTATAAGATATGTTATTTCTTAACAAAGGCTCTATCTGAACTTAGAACCTTCCAATAGGTACTATCACAATACAATATCATAATAGATAAATTTACCTCTATTATGCACATAGGTAACAAATAATTATGTGTTAGGCCTCCCAAAGAGTTAGAAGGCTACCTTCTATAAAAAAAATTGCATATCCTTCATTGTGGATTTAGTACCCCACAAAATTATTTGCTAGCTACCGCTTGTTCTTTGGAAAAATCATAGCAAATAACTATAGCTAGTCATAATGACATCATGCATGGGCACTTGTTGGAAGTTCATGAGACAAATTGTTTTAAGGAATTAGGGACATTGGATTGCCTCAGAATGCAACCACTTTCATTTATTTTGATTGTATATTTAATAGGGGTGTCAAATAGCCCAGTTTTTAAATATGTATTTTATTTTTTTCTAATATATGACCCCATTCATATTCACATATGATTATTTTCAGGGATGTGCATACAATATTTGTATTTTCAGAAACATAATACTAAAATAAGTTCATAAAATTGGATGTATTTCTGGAGGGATTGAAAGCCTTCACTTCCTAAAACATTAAGTACCTCTATCATGTTGGACTATCCACCAAAAAAGGTAAAAGATAGGGAGGTTTCATTTGAGAGAAAGGCACCTTCTCATGCCTTTAAAACTTTAGATTTTTTTTCTTTTACATTTCCTTCACATCACACACAATCGCAATACAAAATTATGTTGGAAGGGTATAGTTTTAAATTGTGTCATTTTGCCCCCTCAAGTGAAAAGTGTATTAGTTTAAGCAAGTGATTAAAATTTTCTCCTCTTGTGCCTTCTAAACATAGTAGTAACATAGATGCCACAAAGATGATTTATTAAATCAGCAATTTATTTATCTTGTATATTTGTATTCCTAATAGTGCAAGTATAGTTTTTAAACAATTCATGAGTAAGGAATTTCTTTCTTTCTTGTGGAAAAATTCACCATCTTTTCAACTCATGAATTGTACAAGCTCACTCATTTGTACTTTATACATAGTGCATGTATGCTTGATTTTGGAAATGCTATCCCTTTGGGTCGTGTACAACTGAAAATGCCCCAAAATTGGGCCCTAAAAAGAAAGAAACTTGCTATCTTTTGTCTGAAAACTTTTCATGAATAATGTCTGACCTTAGGACCTTGAAAATTAGTATTACACTTGCTATTTGCTTATGACAGGAGTGCCCTTGATCTATTTTAAATCTTATATCATGGAACTTCTTTTAGAACTCTAATTTTCCGTTGTTCACTACTATGTCAGATCCTTCTTAATTATCTCAGTTACAAAACAATATTATCCTCTATTCACTTCTTTGTAGCTCTATGACTTTTATATTTATCCCCTAATTGTCAAATCATTCTTTACCATATTTTATCTATATTGCAGTTGTATTTACATTCTATTTTCCATTATTTTTAATCTGAGGGACTATTGATCTTTATTCTATCAGCATGTCACTATCCTTGTACATTGTCATTTCTTGTATACCTCTTCCCACTTTGGTTTCCATCACTAAATTTTATCACTTCATAACTCCAATTGCTTCTTTATAGTAGCTTGATACCTTGTGTGTTGTAGTCCTTGATCAATATATCTTATCATGATTATATAGAACCACCTCATAACTATTCATTGTCTGATGCAGAGATACAAGATTTCACACAAAAAATATTTCAACACCTACCTAAAAGGACATTAAATAGAACTTCTTATTGTCAACTCCCAACACAAGGCTTGTACCATACTTTTCATCTTCACAAGAACACTTTTCACCATGACTTGTAATGGAAAAAAAGACCCTTATAGTTCACAAATGGGTTTAAAAAAAGTTAGAACATCCAAAATATTAATTTTCATACCTTACACAACTTTCCAAAGGGTCAGATATCTCTCAGCTCTCATAACTTGTACCAAACCAGCCTAAAAGGCTATTAAGTCTTCTCAGCAAGTAAATTGTTCACCACTTCCACATCAAACACATTACACAAAAAAAAGAGACATCATTCCCTCCAAGGTTTTATCAAAGCATAAAATACTTCTAATGACATGGATTTACAAGGATATGAAGACAAATTCATTAAAAATTATCAAAGGCATCTAAACTCTTCCTGATAAGGATTGCCACAATTATGTTTGAAAAAATGGTAACTATTAGATAGAAAGAAATATCAAATTTTCATCAAATATTATCATGAATGGACTAAGACATATCCTCTCCATCTTACTAAACACACCATTACAAAAGAAACTCCATAACATAACCAAAATATAATTTTCTTCACCTTGTTCACGGTTATGATAGTATGTAGTAGTCCTAGGGAATCATGGGGATCCTACCAAACCATTTCCAATGATCCTACAACTTTTCCACACTGAAACACATGTATTGACCCTTCATTACACAAAAACTATAGTTTTCCACTAGATGAGTTGGGAGAAACATTTTTTTTATTGTTTGTTTTTACCCTATGAGGGTTTTAGACTTGCTGCTACAAAATCTGTCATAACTTTCACTATACTAAATGAAAACTCATAATACTAGCCTCAAAATAAAGAATACTCTATTTTCTATCAAATAGACTTTTCTCACACCTTTATCAGGTCATGCATGGTCGTAAGGAACAAAAGAGCAGAAAATTTACAGGAAAACCAAACTCAGAAAATGAACCTTCAGTCACTAAAACATTCATAAATTTCTCAAATATTAACGAAAATAAATGAGACCAAAAGAAAATTAAATATGAATCAACTTAATTTCCAACCATACAGGGTGCAGAGCATTAAGGAACCATACCAATCCGTACATATTTTTTGTTACATAAAAAAATATTTTGAATCTACAAAATATTCATTGTATTACATTCTTTGTTTTTCTTCCAAAATCACACCACTATGAATCCCTAGACCCAAAGAGGGTATTTATGCAACTTAAAACTAATTAGAACTAATTTTGATCAAGTTATTTTATTGGTTAAGGCCTAATTGGCCACTTTTTGTGCAAAGTTGAAAAAGTTGACCCAAAGAGGGTATTTATGTAACTTAAAACTAATTAGAACCAATTTTGATCAAATTTTCAAGTTATTTTATTGGTTAAGGCCTAATTGACCACTTTTTGTGCAAAGTTGAAAAAGTTGTCAAGCAGCGTTTTATCAACTTTTGCAATTTTTACATTTATGGATCAAATAACCCCAAATCTTCCCTAAGACCTTATAAACATGTAAAAATGGATTTTAGACCTCAATTTCAATATTTCTATGTTTTCCCTCTACATTTGACTCCTTTGATAAAATTTAACCTACTAGGGCTTGATTGGTCTTACAAAGATAATTTGGCTCATAGGCCTCACAAAATGACTTTATTTGATTACAATTAACATCCAAATGGTCCAATGGATCTTATTACATGTTTTCATATGAAACTAAAAACCAAAATATTCATAGGTCTTCTTTGACCCATAGGTGCTCCTACACCATTTCCCTTTAGATCACTGCCCCATAATGCCTTCTTTAACTACATGCATGATTTATTACTACAACCTTAGGATTCCTCTTTTTTTATTTTTTACACCTATCTGATCACTATTTTTATCTAATGTTCATTGATATGGATTGCCCGTAGGAGAATTCCATAATCACCAAATTGAGGATGTGATTTCCCACTCTTCACCCTTCACCAGTTAGAATTGTTTTTGATTAAAAAAGAAGTCAAGACAAGGGGGCTGACCTGAACAGTCATATCCAACATGAGAAGTGCAGACTACCAGCAGAAAATCAGCACAGTACGAGGGTCAAAGCGCCCTCACTCAATACCCTTTTTCAACATCAAAAACTTGAAAATAAAAATAGCATGCCCCAACTCCACCATGGAGCTGGTAACCAGCCTGCACTCCCTAAAAGACCCTAGCTTCACCTTGAAGCTGGTAACCAGTCTGTGAAAATAAGTATCAAAGTAACTAACATTAAAGAAGGAATTATGATTAATAGTATAGCAGGAATTAAATCTAAACCAGTAGCAAGAGTAATCCCTAACAGACCCCAGCTTCACCTTAAAGCTGGTAACCAGTCTGTGAAAGTAAGTTTCAAATTAATTAACATAGGAGAAGGAATTACTTTTAACAGTAAGGGAAATAAGTCTAAACCCATAGTAAAAGTTTAGCAAAATCACACCAAGGCCCTCAATGGTCAGCCAACAAAAATCAACAAAAAAGCAAAGCATGGAAAAAGGAGAAGGTTAATTGGGGTTTTTACCCCCATTGTCCAACAACAACTTGAGCCAATCCTCTACAAGGAATTATAATTGCTTCTCATTATTGTGTTCTTCCCCTTGGGTAGACCCCTTTGCCATTTTTAGAAGTTGGAGAGTGGTAGCCACCAAATGCATAACCTTGACCGCAAACCCAGCCACCTTGTTGAAGCTTTCACCTAGATTTTTATTTCCTCCCTGACCTCCCTTAGATCCTTTTTAGAGACCAAGTCTAGGGAGGAAGCCTGCAAATTTTTAATATCCTTCTGGATTTGGGCTATTTCATTCGCCATGTTCCAGATACTCTCGGTCGCCATTTCCTTCACCTCCGGGGTCTCAATTTTGGTTTTCTCCTCCCCCTTGGGTTCCTCTACCATCACCTGGGGGTTCACAGATAATGGGGATGTGTTCTATGAGTCCACAGTCTTATCTTCAAATAGCTTCTTCTTGGAAATGTCCATGGTGGGCATAGTGAAGCTGGCGAAAGCTTGGGGAGAGTCATGGCTCTTCTTATCCCCGTCCAGATCTTGAGGGTCTTTGCCTTTTTCTTTCTCCTTGATCTTTCTTTTCTTCCCCTTTTTAGTGTTTCCATTAGTACTGATTTTTTTAACCTCCTCATTCTCTGACTCTTCTACTTCCTCTTCATCTTCAATGTAACATTTCCTAACCGCTTTCTTCTTGAAGCGGGTTATAGAAATTCTATGGGACCTCCTTCTGCTCTCATTATCTTCCTCATCCTCCTTAGACTCAATAGTGATTTGGGTGCCACCCATGGACCCTGCATTAACCTTATTATCTTTTTATGGGGTTTTGGAGGAAGATGAGGGGTTAGAATGGGCACCTGTCTCCTCCTTAGGGCCCTTCACATTTGGCATGGTAATACCCTATAAAGACACAATTCTGGGGGGACACAGGGAAAGGTGGAAATTATACAGGAAGAGGATAAGCCCTTGATGGAGGATGCAATAATTTTTCTTGGCTTTTAACTTTTATCTTACATCCAAAACTATGGCTTCAAGAGAGTGAAGTAGGTAAAATGGGAAGGATATAGTATCGTTGTACCTGAAGTGATTAAGCAAGGGAAAGTGGTAGTTGTAGCAAGTGTCAAAATGACCTTCCAAAGTAATATACTTCATGAGAATGAGGTAGACATCATTCCATGGGATAGGCAGCTCCTCCCTTTTAAATCTTCCAAGGATTGGAACTGAAACCTCCATTTTCTTGAAGAATCTCGCCTTGCCAGAGTCATCGCGGATCTTCGTAATCTTTTTCCACTTCTTCCCCTCTGTGGAAAGCCCCATAGCCTGAGCTATTACTTCTTCATTTACCTCGAAGGTAATACCATTAATGGTAACTTTGTGCTTAGTCCAAGTTTTAACTAGTTGCATGGAGATAATTTCATCACATCCTCCCATAGCTTCCATGAAGGGGTAAAACCCACCCTCCTTCAGATAGGTTACCACACATTATTTTTTGAGAAAAACCGCCTCAATCTTGGGGGGTTCCACCCTCACCATATCGCCGCCCATATCAGAGCTATACTTAGGATTAACCTCAATCTATATCTCCACCAACATACCACCCTTCACTCCTCTGCCCAACACTCTTAGAACTAGAGTCTTGCAGAAGCTACCAACATAGAACCAGAGGCCGAAAATACACTAGATGAAAAACCAGTTGGGGATAAAATCCAACTTTTTAATGAAATGGAAAGTACCGATCACAAGGTTAGCCAGAGTAATTGCAGATTTTTTGCATATCCTAAAATGATTGCCTTTCCCATAATTAATGCACCACTTAACCTCATCTATCTTGTCAAGCGCACCCGGCCTCATGTTATTCTCCATGTCAGTTTCAAATTTGATAAAGCCCATACTTTTTCCTAAATTGGAGTTAAGAGCTTGTCTTTTTAGACTTCTAAAAATATTAAATTCCTTTCCCATAACTTTTTTAAAATTTGAATTCCACCCAATCCTCGTGATTCTATCTGCCACCTCTCCCATCCAATCAAAGTCAACCTTGTACTCCATAGGTTAAATGTTTTCTTTTTCAACAAGCAAGGCAATTTTCTTGGAGAGGGAGCCCAAGTTTCTCCAGCATCTAAGACCTTGTTTATTAAGCCCTGTGGCTGCCAGCTTGTCAGCCACCGCATTTCCCTCCTGAAAAATGTACTATAATTTAAACTCGTCGAATCTAGGGAGCAGTGACCAAATGTCCTACAGTAGATTAGACAGCCACCAATCAGCTTTAAATTTTCCTTTTACCATCTCAATAATGATTTTGGCGTCCCCCTCTATGACCAGTCTTTTAACTCCCAAGGTAACCACCACCTTTAGGCCCCATAAGAGGGCAGAGATTTCTGCCATGTTATTTGACCCCAATCCAAGGTTTATTGCATAAGAAATGATCATCTTGCCATTTTTTCATGGAAGATACCTCCACCTGCAGCAGATCCACTGGAGGCAGCTCTGTCAAAGTTCAATTTGGTGAAATTTTCCTTCGGGGGGACCTTTTGGTATTCTGTCTCGCCAGAACCTTGGAACAGTCAAACTCATAGAAGCAGGGAGGTAGTTGCCAATCCTTAGCAATCAAATAGTCAAAACTCTTGGGGGGGAGGGGGGGGTTTCCAGTGGCAAGTAGAAAGGTTGTCCTTCAGTAGATTCATAGTCAGTCATGCTGTCCCATCAGCATATTTCTCCTCCCCTCTAAAAATCTGGTTGTTCCTTTCCTTCCAAAGGCTACAACAGATATGTGGGGGTAACAACCTCCAAAGGGTGTTGATAAGTGGGTGCTTTGTGAGTTTTCCCCAGTTGCATACGAATTGGTCCAAGTCCTCCATGAAGACCCAATTCAGTCTCATAATACTCATAATTTTGGTCCAGACCAGAGTCGTGTAAGGGCAGTGAATGAGAATGTGGTTGATAGATTCTACATGAGTTTTGCATAGAGCACATCTATTGACTAAATGTACCCCCCTTTTCTAGAGATTATCTAATGTAAGAATTTTACCATGAAGCGCAGTCCACCAAAAGAAATTGATCTTGGGGATTAATTGGGGATCCAGACTTTCCCCCAGCTCTTTTCATTAGCCACAGTCTTTAAATTGGTTAGATAAATAGATTTCACCGTTATTTCCCCTAAATTGTTATGGCATCAAATGGCTTTGTCTTCAGTCTAGGATTAAGAATTCTAATGCCTTCAATAAGCTTCTGAATTTCTTTTATATAAGGCGGGACTTGAGTCTGGTCCTGAAAAGCATCAGCAAGTGCTTTCCATTTCTTACCTTGAGAGATGTAATCGCTGACTTTACCTCCAAAGTGAGAGATCAATCTATCCTTGACTAGACCAAACTTTTCCTATCCCAGGGTTTTTCTCCCACCCACCAATCTTCCCAAAAATGGATCTAGGTGCCATTTCTAAGCAACCATTTTAGACCTTTGAAAAGACTTCCTTTGCTTTTATAAATGAAATTCCAGATTTTTTAGCCAAAGGCAAGACTTTTCCCGTAGGGGAATTGGTCATTATAGAAGTATTTGGCCTTCATAATTCTACACCACCCAGCAGTTCCTCTAAAGAGTAGCTAGCCCATTTTAGAGATGAGAGCTTTATTTAGGTCCTTGATTTTTCTCACACCCAGCCCTCTGACCATCTTTGGTTGACAAACAGTGTCCCAGTTGACCAAGTTCATTTTAGCCTTTTCCTCCATCCCAAACCAAAGAAAGTTTCTCTGTATTTTTTCCAGCTTCTCTGCACTTCTATCATTTATTTTGAAGAGGGATAGGAAATAAACAAGAATATCTTGGAGGGCAGCTGAGAGTAATTGGAGTTTCCCAGCGTTACTAAGAACCTTACCTTTCCAACCAGCCAGCTTTTTCTACATTTTCTCCATAATGGAGTTCCAGAATTCATCAGCGACTTCCTTCACTGTGAGCGGGAGACCAAGCTAGGTATTTGAGAGTGAAGCTCCCTTACACCCTAGGCAATCCAAAATTATAGTCTACATTCTCAGTTCAGTGTTGAAGGAGTAAATTTTTCTTTTGTTGTAATTGATCACTTGGCCAGATGCCAAAGCATATTTTTTCAGGAGGTGTTTCCACTCTATAGCTTCTCTAATGTAGGATTTTCCAAAGAGAAACATATCATCTACAAACTGTTGAAGAACTTCAGGGGTAAGGGTGGAGGCCAATTTAAAACCATCAATAGATCCAGCTCTTTCCATCCTTAGTAAGTTCTGAGCCAGAACTTCTGCCACCAGAAGGAAGAGGTATGGGGATAGAGGGTCCCCCTGGCATAATCCTCTTTCTGGAGTAAAGGTCCCTAGGGTGTGCCATTGACCAGCACAGCAAATTCAACCATTTCCACTGCCACCTTTATAATATTGATGAACTTTTCATGAAACCCAAATTTCCTGAGCACCTCATACAGGAAATTCCAAAGAACCTTGTCATAAGCCTTGGAGATGCCCATTTTCAGAGCCATGCCAGCATTCTTACCTTTCTCCATGGATTGAATGATTTCATTGGTGGTGATAACAGCATCAAGAATCTTTCTTCCTGGGACAAACCCCTTCAGGTTGGGATTGATAATTTTTCTGAGGAGGGTTTGATCCTATTGGTGATAATTTTGGATAGGATTTTGTAGGTAGTGTTACAAAGACTTATGGGGAAGAAGTCACTCATGCATTTAGGGTCTGGCACCTTAGGTACTAGGACAATGTAAGTTTTTTTGAGTCTTTTTAGGATACTTCCAGTTCTGACAAAGTCACGATCAGCATGGATGAGGTCATATTTAACAACTCCCCAAAAGTGTTGGAAGAAGGCTGGGGGAAACCCATCTGGTCCTGGGGATTTATAAGCTCCCATAGAGAAGACCACCAATTTAACTTCCTCCTCATAAACTTGAGACAAAAGGGTCTCATTGTCTCCCTTAGTAACAACCTTAGGGATGACTTCCATAAGGGAGTCAAAATCAACACCCATCCTAATCTGAGCTGGTCTTCGGAAAATTCCTTGGAAGAAATCAGCAGCATGATTACCAATATCTTCAACCTCCAAGACCAGGTTTCCATTAGCTTCTAGGGATTTAATAGTGTTCCTCCTTTTATGAATGGAGGTCAACCCCTTGAAAAAGGTAGAGTTTCTGTCACCTTCCTTTAGCCATTGAACCCGTGACCTTTGCTTCCAGAAAATTTTCTCCCTTTTGAGGTTTTGTTTTCATTTGTTTCTCCATTCTTCCTCCTCCCAATGCTCCTCCTAGGTAGCCTCCCCCATAGCCATATCCTTCTGAAGGTGAGTAAGTTTCTCCTCAAGATATTTTTTGCATTGGAATATGTCACCAAACTTGGATTTACTCCACCTCTGGGCCTCCCTTTTCATGATTTTCAACTTTTCAGCAATTCTAAACACAGCCGTTACCTTCACTGGTGTATTCCACCATCTCTTAAACTCATTGTGAGAGTGTCACATGATTTCATAAGGAAATGGATGGGGTCCATTACGTTTTCTCTCTTCCCATTCAAGGATCAAAGGGGAGTGGTCAGAAAGCATTCTAGCAAGGTGAGAGAGGCTGAGAAAGGGAGAAATATCCCAACCTCCTGATAACATCCATCTATCCAGTCTAACTTGTATGAGGTGTCTCCATTTTTTTTTGTTGGACCAAGTAAATCCCATTCCCTGTAGGTCTAGATCAGTCAGGTTATTATGTCTTATAAAATCAGCTAGCTCCTGCATACTTTCTGAGTAGTATTGTGTGCCCCCACTTTTCTCAGAGGGGAATAAGGGCATATTAAAATCCCTCGCACACATAGTGGGGTGGAAATAATTATCTTCTATGAGGTTAGATATTTCCCCCCAGATTCTACTACATTCACCTCTAATGTTAGAAGCATAGATATTATACAAGTACCAAGAAATATTATTCCAAGTAAACAAAATAGCAAGGAAGTTATGAGAAAAAGCCACAATGTTTCTAGATAACTTACAAGGGTTCCAGAGAGTGGCCACACCTCCAGAGGCCCCATCAGCTTCACTATACAGAAAGGCTGCACCCGGCTAGATATTGTCCACCAGCAGAGCGAAGTTTTGATACTTCATTTTAACCTCCTAAATAAGAACCACATCAAACTTGAACTCAAGTATGTACTTCTTTAGAGTGAACTATTTTTGAGGGTTGTTCATGCCCCTTATGTTTCATGAGAGGAACTTCATCTTTTGTTTTTTTGGGAGTCTTCTAGGGTTAACTATCATCCATTGGCAATGGCCCTTGCTTCTTCTTTAGCTCTAACCGCTTTCACTAAAGGTCGACCCATTTTGGTTTCATTCCCCACATCTTTTTTTGTATCCACACTTTCATCCCCCTTCTTGCCTCTAGTTTTCCTTTTAGGTTATGACCAGTCCAAGAGGCTAGTCAATGGCGGCGAGTGGGACACTATTGCTATTTCCATTACCAATCCCACCCCAATATGGATTGGGGAGGGAATTCCCCCCACCCCTCCCATCCCTTAAACTACTCATCTCAGCAGTCCTATCTGTCAAAATGCTTTCGGACACCTGTGCCTTCTTCCCAATGTTGACTTCTTTATTTTTTACCCCTTTTGGGCTTCCCCTATGAGAGTTGGGGGCCACTTTTAGGTCATCAACCAACTCTCCTTCCTCTAGGTCTACCATCTTTTCTACCTCTTTAGCCTTTCCAATCCCCTTCTCCCCCAGCTCAGGAGCATGTAACTCACACTCATCAAGGGGGGAGGGGCCTCCATGGTCATCATAGAACTAGCAACCTGGTCTTGTGCACCATCTTCCACATTCAAGGACACTAAAGCAAGCCCCTGAGGGTCTTGCTCATCAATCTTAGTCGATACCTTGCATTTTGTTACCACATGCACATTTTTACCACATTTTTTACAATGTAGAGTGGCATTCTCATACACAATGGCCTGGTTCTAGTTCCCCCATTTGGATTTAAGCATCACAAAGTTGGGGAGGGGGTTATTCGTTGTCACATTCACACATAATCTTGCAAAAACCAACCTAGTTTTTGGGCGGTGACCGTGTCCGCTGCCACATAGCTTCCAAATAAGTTCCCAATCCACCATAGCACCTTCTCATCCTAGAATTCAAGGGGTAAACTAGGTAGTCGAACCCACACTGGCACTGCTTTTTGCAATTCCACCTCTGGATTGAAGCATGGCTTCCATTTGGCCATTAGCAGTGCATGTTTTCCATAGCACCAACTTCTTGTGGATACAAGAGTGTAGTCCTCTATAGCATTAAATAGAAAGAGGAACATCCCCCTTGGCATAGCCAATACAGACATAGTTCCCTTGACCTTCCATTTGGTTGTACACCACCTCAAGAACATATCTATGGTGGGCCTAAAAGCAACAAACCTCCCCACCAGAGCAAGTTGTAGAGAGGTAGAAATGCTTTCAACCACACCATCTAGGACAGCAATCTCAGGGCCAAATTCACCTACCGAGAAGATAGGGGGAGCAGACGTGTCAGGAGACTCTTTCCCCAACACCCCAAGTTTCCAGCCCCCCGCAAGGCCCTCTTTGATTTCCACCACAATTTTTGGGGCAAGTATCCCCACCTTCTAGACACTACGGATGAGTAGACCCCACAAAGGAGGAAAAGGAGTAATCCATGGCTCTAGGAACCACATAGTAGTCACTGCCATCCCTGCGAGAAAGCTTGAGGAATAGGTC
The DNA here is from genome assembly GCA_018584345.1 of Thuja plicata. Taxonomy (NCBI): domain Eukaryota; kingdom Viridiplantae; phylum Streptophyta; class Pinopsida; order Cupressales; family Cupressaceae; genus Thuja; species Thuja plicata. Next base: position 614,191 of record MU225019.1, on the reverse strand, counting down.
TGGACAGAGGACCTTCGTGCTCCCTAGGATCCCCGGCAGAGCGAAGGTCAAAGCTAACATTCAAAAAAAAAAATGAGTGGGAAAGTGCAGAAGTTGTAGAGCGAGTCAATTAAATGCCCACTATAATATATAATTTTAACAAAGATCCTCAAAAAATCCAGTTAGAATTGTTAATGTAATAGTGTTCATTATGTTCTGCACTATCTGATTTGATTCTTAACACTGTCTTTGGTTGTCTTTCAAATATGCTTGGTCTCAATAATAGCAATATCCTTGAGGTTGTGAGTACATCCTAAAGAAGATAGTAGTAAGACTTTCTGAGATAGTGGACCTTCTTTACAAGATATAAGAATGAGGTTCTTCATTTGATGAATGGACTTTTTCATTAATGCCTTTATAGAATGTGCTTAATCCTTGCTTCTCTCAGACATTTTTTTCCCTCTTCATGAAATGTATACTATCAACGCTTGCAACAATCTTTACCCATTGTCTACATAATTCATTAAAATCATATTTTTTGAAGCCACTGAATACTATTCATTTCCTTTTGAAATGATGTTAACTCGTTCTTACTTCTATCCTTAAATCACTGTTATTTTCTTTCACTGATTTTGACTAGATGTCATGCTTGGAATCAATTTTTGCTACCTCTACTTTTGAGTATGATTGTCGTGGAGCTGACCATTTCCATCACTTATTTCTTCATGTTTCTATCATTGTCAAATAACATCTTCCAATATAACTTGTTAGGGATTTTTCTTGTATAAATCACAATGCTTGAAATGTCTATGTGAACCTTGTGCCCTTACTTCTGATTCAGAGATAAGAAAAGCCTAATTGCTAAGGACTAGATAAGGTCCTTCTTCATTTTTGAGTTCCACAACTACTCAGGCAGGTTTTACCTTTAATGATGGCTGTTAACACAGTATTTGTTGATGTGGACACTGATTT
>MU225019.1:575296-613140 GCA_018584345.1 Thuja plicata | reverse complement strand
AACTATTTGAATGTCCTGATCCAGCGATCATGCGACATGAAGGAGGCGCAAGGTCGGGAGACATTTCTTTGACCTGTTGACTCTTCACGCGATCACCCGACTGAAGGCGGGTCCCATTCACTTAAAATATCATAACACGAAGATCAAGCGACAACCCGACCAAAGGAAAATCACTAAGTCTCGATACACTTAGAGAATATTTTGTTTTTTAATGAGACTAAACGACACAAGGCAAAAGCAAAGTCGAGAGATATTTTGGCATATTCGTTTCTGGTAACGCGATTAAGCTACCTGACTTAACCTTTTAAATAGCACATGCCTTTAGTGACTGAAAAAGGTAATGAAGAAATAGAAAGACATGGCTAAGGGTTTAAAATGCATCTTTTAACACTTGGCCTTAGGGTTTTAGCAGGGTTTATCAGGATTAAGCATGAAAACCTGAAAATTTTCAGAGAACAAGGCAAGGAACAGGGCAAAATAGCAAAAACACGAAATACAACCAACATAACTGATGTTGTCTATATTCATCCTAAGCATAAACATCTTCATTCCTTGCATTGGCTGATGTCCCCATGGTCACTGCTCACTGGTCCTTGACAACCTCTTCATCACTGCTTTATATTTCTACTGCTCAAGGAGACACTTAATCTATTCACTGCTTGGACTATCTTTTTATTCACTATCATGTAATATACTTTTTACTGCCCTTGGTGGTCATTATTTTTACAAGTTTTGAACACTGTCTTTTGGGCTCCATTTTTCACAGCCTTCATTTTCATATTATTTCTAAATGACTATTATTTGTCCATGAAATCAAGTTGCCTTGTCACCTCTTATGAGCACTCTTCTCATCACTATGATAGCAATCATGGAATTTTTCATCATTATTTCTAACATCATATGCTACTATTTCATTTACATTTCTAGCTAGTCTGCATCATGAAACATGTGTTACTAAACCCTTACATTGCCACTATGTGAAGCTTTAATGCTACTATACATTGAAACTCTTCATGATAGTAATGGTGACTTAATGGTGTTTCTATCCTAATTACTCATACATGACCCCCCTACTCATCAATAACCATTGCATACTACACTATGATACTTTGGACTTTGTTCACTATAAGAACTATACCTCTAATATGACTTCTTTATTAACATGTCTTGATATAGATAAATTTGCAGAAAATGGGGAAACTCCAATTGCATTTCATGGAAGAAATAAAATTTCCCCATGATAGTGAATATAATCTTTTAAAATAACCATTGAGTCCTTTAACAAATACATTTGTTCAAGAATCTGAAAATGACTTTCTTTGAATATTGAATCAATTTCTTATAGAACAGTGAGTATAGTAAAGATATACCATGCATTAGGGTCTGTATTATAAAAAAAAAATTTAAAAAAAAAAATTTAAAAAAAAAAAAAAAAAAAAACCCGACCTCTTTGGACACTTCTAACTACTACTCTTTACTTTAAAATTTGTCCTTTCTCTTTAAATATATTTCTTTTCATTGAATGAAACTGCCCCAGATTTACGCCACTACCCTATTCCTTGAAAAGCGTTGGTTTATTGGGGAACAAAAACATGTTTCTATGTAGAGATTTGTTACTCCTCTATAGACCTGATTTTTTCTCCATTAGAACCCGTTGTTACTCATCATATACTACCTTTCCAATCTCTTGAAAAGAATATGATGTTTGTAGTGATTAAATCTGCTCTTTTTTTAATTTTGTAAATGTGTTGTCCATGATTATAAACTACTATTACAAAAGAGAGAAATATGCTATCATTGATGGAAATGTGAAGCTCTTTGTAATGTTGTGTTTTTCTCCTCAACAAATGGCATTTTATCTCAATATGTTGTTGTTTCTAGTTGAAATCTGCATTTCTTCTTGAAGATGTTTCTTTTTGGCATTCAAACTTGATGCTCTCTAATGAAAAGGGTGATTTACCTCATTATGCACTGTTGTTGTGCATCGGCCACCATTTCCTCTTTGGATCTATTTTTCCCTCCAAAAAGACCATTGTTAGTTGCATCATGAACTCAAAAACTAAGGTTTCCTCTTTAGAACCCACAACTTTCTCATTACATCTATTGTTTCTTTTAGCATGGCCACCATTTTTTACATGTGACTATTGTTCTTTCATGCTCATGGGTAGATTAGGGATTTTTAATTTCTAACTCAAGAATTACCACAAATTTGATTACAAGAGTTAAGTTAAACAAAGATATTACTTTCACATTTTCCTCCAAAGATGAAAGATTTTAAAAAATCTTGGAATTTTCAATTCAAACTCACAAGAAAATGGATGCTTTCTCCTTCAAGAAAATGGATGCTTTCTCCTTCAAGAAAATGGATGTCACACAAACCTTCTTTGTTTGTTAGAGAGAATTATTATTTGTAGTTACAGAAACATGATACTTTATGAATAGAAATGCTAATCATGTCTAGAATTTCTTGTAAAAGGATGTTGAACTATTGCAAATTGATGCAAAAGCATAGATGTAGGACCCTTGATTTCTTCTATGGGAAGATGGTCACTCAAATGTGGCACTTCTAATAGAAAGAAAGAAAGAAAGAAAGAAAGAAAGAACTAATTTTGACGTCGAGGAGGCTAAAGATAGGCTGTGGTGCAAACCACCTCGAAAACTAAATTTATATCCTTTTATTTAATCTTATGCAACAGACCGCCTAAAGATGTTCTCTCAAATGTGGCACCCCTATTTTTTTTAAAGTAAGAGTCATGGTTTTAGGAAAGAATAAAATAATATCAATAGCATATTCATACCAAATTAGACTAGGTTCCTACCCAAGTAACTAACCATGTGGGATAATTTATCCATTTGGAAAACCAAGCTATTTTTTAGTTATCAACATAATCTTTAAAAAATTAGTCATTTGTGCCATGCCAATTCTTCACATTGTGACTGTTGATCTTTAAAATAAAAGAGCCAGTACAATGGCACAAAATTATGTAGAAATATACTTTTACTTCTGATATTGGATATTTTTGTGTGTGCTTTTTTATATCTGGGCAGTGCACAACACAAAACTATCTACATGAAAAAGAAGATTCAAGTGGCTAAATATGAATTTTCTCCTTCCATGCTCACTTTGCTTCACATATGCTTGTCTTTCCATTTCTTAACCACATTAGCTTATAAACTATATCATTTGTTCCAAACACCAAAAAATACATGATCCACCAAAGTCCTTTGATTGATTTTCTCAAAGCTCTATTATGCTAAATTGTGCCTAAAAGCTTCACATTGTCATTACAAATTCTACTGCCCACCTTGCTAGTAATCTCTAATAGACTTGCATCTTCTCTATAATTTATTTACGAAAGTAGATCTAAAATTTATCCATGCATTCCAACATTTGATTTTCCTCATTTAGAATTGATTCATCTTTGTGTTCTAAAAAATATCCTTTTAGACATGGGTTGATTTATGTGTACCAGAAGTGTACTTCAAATACTTTATTGATGGAAATCTATGATATAAGAGTCTTATTGTTTCAAAATATTTATCATTAGATTTCCTTTGGGCTATTTGTATTACAACAACTGACAAGAATAAGTAACATTATGTTCTACAATACTTCCATTTTTAAATTTGTTGGTGGTTTTTTTATTCAGAATCCCTTAGTTTTTATACTAATCAATAGTAGTCCATATACTAACATTTTAGAACCTATGCATTACACTTTCCAAAAAGTGCAAAAGATCTGGTGGAAAAAAAAAATGAAAGAAATCGAGATAATGTATACAGATGAAAAAAGTAGGACCATGGGTTTCAAAAGTACATTAAATTATAATAAGGAAGTACTAGGCCTAGAAAACAAGGAAAACAAAGATAAGATACATATTTGTAGTCGAGTGAGATTTTTAAATTCAATATGTGTGTCTTGTAGGAGATGTGAGATCTACTTTGGAAATGAATACATGTTGCTAGATGTAAAAGGTAACTAATTGGTAATTTATAATAAATACAACAGGAATCTCAAATGTCGAGGTTGCATCCCTTGGACTGGTTGGAGTGCAGGTGATTGTGAAGTTGTAAGCTAGAATTAGTTCAGCTAATAGTTTGATAAAATATTTGGAATGAAGCGTTTATCAATTTTATTTTTAAAATTTGAAATGCATAACTTAAAGACCCGATCTTGTATTATGATGTGACATAGTTTCTGATGAGTAGATTCATTGCATGGCCAATGGACAAGGCTGGTGGACATATTCTCCAAGTAAGTAAGAAACTTCTATTAATGCTTTGTTGTACCACATAGTAAATCACCAATATTCAACTCAAGCCTTGCAAGATAATTACATATACTTTATTTCACTTTTTCAAATCTCATTTGTAGGAATGGAAGCTAATATTTTCCTCATAGGGATTGCATTCTACTTAAAGGAAGTATTTTCAACAACCATATTATTTCTTTTCTAGCACATGTCTGATATATGCAAGCATTTACTTATGCATTTTCTTTTGACATACAGGAAAAAACATATTCTTAATGTTAATAAATTTGGATATTTTCTAATACTTCCAATAAATTTGATACAATGTTGGCTGGCAGTGGCTATGCATATTTTCTTCTATCAATAACATCTTTTAATTCAGATGGAGCCAATTCCAATGGAGTTGTTAAAAGTCTAATTTGAGATAGGGGGCTTAAATGAAGAAAATGAGGTTGTAGTAGGGTAAAAGCACAATGATTTTTCACCCTTTTACAAAGGAAAGGTTACCAACACCAAAACTGTAAAACTTCAAGGAAATAAAAGTCACATTTCTATTGATAATTTGACGATTATGTAAACTGATGAAATGTGTGAAATAGGATGAATTATGTGTGTGTAATTTAAAAAAAATAATTGAACCAAAATTAATATGTTTTTTGAATTTGTTAGGTCTATTTTTCATTTTATGAAAAATACTATAAATCAGGGAGTTTACTTCCCGCCAAATCATTATAAGTAAAACATTGTTTTATCCTCCAATTTCAAAACATGTGTTAGATGACATGTATAGCTAGTGAAAAAAAAAAGTGTTTTTTATGTATAGTTTTCCTGTTATAAGTATTCGAAGTTGAACTTACTTGAAATCAACAGTTTTTGTCTCCCGCCATTTTTCCCCTATCACAACTATACCAAAAACTAAATAAATTACATATTATTGAAGAGGACTCTCTTCTCTAATGTTATCTATGATTTTAAAAAATTCATGAACTGATTTAGAATTTTTTTATATTATCATAATCAACGAATTCTGAAAGCTTTAATAACCTACATGTAGTTTTTAATGAATTTGTTCAATGTTTTTTAGTCAAAATAATATAAAATTTATATGTCAAGAATCATAGTTCCGAGATCTAGAAAAGGGTACTCTAAGTTTTTTGACATTGTCTAGTTTGAGCAGAGAAAAAAATAGAAGAAGTACAAACTTCTCAATTTTTTGAGTTTTTGGAGGTTTGGCTACCAACATGGCATGCCACCTAGGTAGACTAGGCCCAGTCGAACTCTGCCCAATTGGAATCAGTTGAGTCCTACTGGCCCTCGCATCAGCTTGCAGACGATCCTACTTGGCCACGTAGGCGTCATTCTGGTGCTACGTGAACTTGGCTAAGCTAGACTAGGCTGAGTCATACTGGGCCGAGTCAATCAAGTTAGCTTAAAAGGTGATAGATTATTGTGCTTTTACCCAGTAAAAAAACAAGAATTTAGTGGTGCTACAACAATTAAGGATGAGTATGAAAAATCAGAGAATTCCCTTTTACATACTCCAATGTATATAACAAAAGATTGGATTATCATTGAACATTAGCTTGATTGACTTGCTTGTTTGTCATCTATTTGCACCCCCTTCATGGATCCAGTTTGGGCTTATTTTTTAGTATTGTAATCAAGAAACTATTTCATATATAAGATTTGCTTCTATTGACTTAATGCTATATTTTCTTCTTTTAAACGTGTAAATTTCTTGATAAATGATTAATTGAGCTTCTATTGTTTATGTACTTTATTTTCTATCTACTTTCTCCGCTATCATGTTTAAATGGAAAGTACTAGTATACATGGTATGATTATTCTTTAAAGGGTACTAGCTCAATGGAAGAGCACCTACTTTACAAGTAGGAGAATGGTGGTTTGATTTCATCATGCCCTTATATGACTAAATTAATTACTAAATATATGACTAATTAATGACTAAATTAATGACTAAATAAATGACTAAATCAAAGATTAAATTAACGACTAAACCAATGACATAATTAACGACTAAATCAATGACTAAACCAATGACTAAATCAACGACTAAATCGATGATCAAAATCAATGACTAAAATCATTTAGTCATAAATTTAGTTGTGTTATAAATGACTGCATATTAACTATTAATGGTCACGCGACTAAGATTAGTCAATTATATACAATTTTTAGTAGTTTTTATAGTCACATATTGTTATTTTTGTAATTGTGGTTTTTACTATTATTTTAACCAATCATCATACTGAATTAGAATATTTGAAAAAAGGGTCTGAAGTATATATTTACTTCTTATTTTAAATAGTTATAAAAATATCATTTTACTTCAATTTTGTTAGTCCATATTGCAAACACTCAGTACAAAATTCAAATTTTTATTGTTACAAATTACATTTTTTGATATGTTCAATTCATTATATTACATCATTTGTCACATGGTGATAAATTCTTGAATAAAATATATACTATTATATATTTCATTGATTGTGACATTATTGTATTTTTATTAAAAAGAGATCTAATGTGAGATACTAGCTCTTCAAAAATTTAAATTAATTTTGTCTTTGTCTTGTACATGCAAGGTAAAACAAATCGCATGGTGACATACAATACAAGCTATTCGCTCCCCTCATCAATTTTAAATTAAAGTATTGAAATTAACTTCAACTTATCTTGATCGTCTCTTAAATCGATAGAATTTGTCCCATCTAATCTACCTACCACAATATATGAATATTATATGATCTATTTAATTAAAAAAATTACAACCTTACAAAATTCCACAAAATACTAACATCCCACCTACCCTTGCTAGCTTACACGACCTTGCATGAATTTCTTGGAGTCTTCAATTAAAAACTAACTACCAATATGTCTTTCCCAAGTTGAATTTTATTTCTAGAATGGAGGTAGCATTGAGTGAAAGCCTCCATCAAAGAAAAAAATTGGTGGGGATGGATGTGAAGACAACCTAAAAATTTAAAAAAATATATTATACAAGATAAAGACACCCTTGTCTATTAACTAATCCAATGCAAATTCCAACACAAAATTAAGGAGAGAACAAAAATTATAAAGCACTTCCTTAAAACTAAGGAGTGAGTTTTGTGTTGATTGTGTTGGAATGCATGTTCATCCTAGATAAGAGGTTTGATCAATCTATTAAAGGAGATCTTTTAGTATTGGAATGGTGGATCAATTGGGGCTCTAGAAATAAGGTTTTCAAAAAAACTATATGACTACCTATTTTATTCATATATAATCAAAATAGGATTCTTGGGGAGATTAATTATTAGAAGCCCAATAGAAAGATCAAGACCATTATAGATTGAGCACCTTTTTCATCAGAAACAAATAAGAAATAAATAAATAAATAGAAAAAAAATGAGTAGGGACAAAAGATGGTTCCATCCATAGCAATCAAGATTACATTTTTTTGCCTATATTCATCTACAAGAAATTTACTTCTTAGTTAAATTTTTCTTTGATCCAAGTCTTCCAAATTCAGTCTTTAAGGGAATTGCTTTGCACCTAATTTACTTCTTTGTCAAGAAGCAGGATTGTTGGAGCCATATTTAGTACAAATTCAGTATTTATATTTTATTAAATTAAAAATCCTATTTATATAATTATTTCTCAATTTAAATTGTCATTAAAATTAATCTATTATTTGAGGCAAGAACTTACAACACAACGTAAGTTATGAGCCTCTCATTTGAAAAATCTTGAATAACTTAACATATAATAATAATTAATCTAGACTTTGACTGTTTAATTTTTTTAGAATTTCTAAAACTAATATAAATTCTTTAGTATTATATCATAAAACTAATCCAAATTATTCAAACAAACTAATTCAAACCACTTAAACAAAAGGCAAAGCTTTGAAGCTTTGAGTCATTATAATAGACACTTTTCCCATAGCAGAAAAATACATAATAAAATAAAAAATAAAACAAACCATAACCTCTCACGTTATATAAGAGAGGTTTATTGATTAGACTAAGATACTAACCGTAATATTACGCTACACAAAACTGCCCAGTAGTTGGAGTTTATATGTAAAACTACCAGTCAATCGAAAGAGATTGATATTTAATAGCAAGGGTGGTAGTTGCCGTTCACCCAAATTGAGCCTACCATTCAAATTCATGGTAAAGATATAAAGTTTAATATACGCTGCCAACCATTCTTGCTCTCGTAAAGGCAGGTAAGAATATGTCAAACCCGTCTGACAGTCAAATTTTCAAAACTAACTACAATGACTTCTCAAACGTCTCAAGTCGCCCACCTAAAATCCTTCCACCGCTGGTAAATCACATATATCACAGTTCAAGCCTATACAATGTTATTAAGGATTAGCTACGTTGAATTCTTCAATAGAATGCTGAGACGCTCTATTTTTCTGTGATTCACATCTTGGTAGGCTGGCCATCTTCATAAACTTTATATTTGAATCAGAGCGGCCATCTTAAATGTAATTCTTGACACCCAGAAGAACAGATGTATGTTTCTATAAATATCAGGGCCTTGAGGGGAATAATGGGTTATCCTTCTCACAAATTCTATGTATATCGTCTGTGCAAATATGAGACTTAACAAGAGGTGGGTTCATTCAAGAGTGCATAAATTCTTGTTTCTGCAATTTCTTCTTAATTTTTTTCTTTCTCTGGTAATACCATTTTTTTCCTGACAAGATAAATGTTTTGTGTGTAATCAGGAATATGGACAAAATCCTGCAACTATGTGTTGAAGTTTTAACAGAAATGTCGGCTGTTGTGCATTGAAAGGTATGCCGAAGTCTCTTTACCTGAAAGCAATATATGTGAAATTTGTGTGTTATTATATTATGGTTTTGGAAACTGAAATTAAAATTAATAGTATTACTGATGTTTACAAATAATTGAAGATAAAGTTCCGCTCATTGATTAATAGCAGTTTTCTTTTTAGAGTCGTTCCATTGCTTTTAAATGTGTTTGAACTCCTTGTGTTGCTTAGAATTAGAAAATAATTGTAATAGCAAACATTCACAAATATTTAGTTTTGACTTTTGAGTGTGAATATGTTTTTGATTTATAACAAATGTTTCTGATTGAAGCCTGTTGTGGTAGCAGTTATCCCACTAAATATAAGAATGATAAATGAATTGCAAGAAAACTTTGTTATAAGTCTGCTAATTAGCATAGCAAGTATAATGAAATCATGCCCAAACAAATTATGAACAAAATTCTTATACAATATATCATACAAAAGGAAAAATACAAAGATCTCTTTCCAAATTGTTATTATCTTTTATTTTATTCTTAACTTCTATGGCAAACCAAAAATATGTTAAAAAATTCGAGTAATTATACGTTTTTGATGAACCTATTAAGATTTGGGTGGACAAATTTGAGTTGTTATTTGGGTATCGTGCGTGTGTTAACCATTCGAACCAGTTCGACTAATAAGAGGCTAAAAAATATAACGTCCATATTTTCTTCATCAAATGTACCGAATGTAAAATCTAAACTTCATATCCATTAATTACAACATTCAGCGAAACTTATTGGCTTGGCGTAATACGTCTCAAATCACGTTTTTAAGGGTGAATAATATTAGAAATAGTGTGGAGGATGTTTAAGATGGTCATCCCTCACCTAACATCTTTCTCTCCAAATCTAACAGTCCATCCCATACAGAACGTCAACTTAATGCAGGGATGTAATTTATAATAGTGTCACTTTTTTAATGCTTCTGTTTTTCTGCTTTGGTACAGTTGGTAGCCTTCTCTATCTCTTTAAATTTTCTTCTGGCTTTGAATATGCGATGTAAGAAAAAGCTTTGTCATACTAAAAATTAAAGTGGGTAACCTTTCTCATATTAGTTGTGTAGTACAAGTTGCAGTATACTTTCAAAAATCTCTCCTCATTTTATAAAAATGGCCGATTGATTTTCAAAAAAAAATCCCAAATGCTGGTCATTCTTCATTGAAATTTGCTAGTCAAATCTCTCTTAATGCTTAGAACATGAGACTGAAAACTGGTAATACCAGCTATAGATAGAAAGGATGCTAACAATCAACGAAAAGTCTTGCTCCCCAAAACCTTCTTTAGATTGGCAAAATTTAATATTTATTAGTTTTTTTAATAAAAATTTCTTATTTAATTTTCTTGATGAAATGATAGTATAATACTATTCAAAAAAACCATAGAGAGGTTCATTCGCAGAGTCTAATTAGACCATATCCAAAACAAAAATAATAGAACATTAAAAAGAAGTTTAACAAATTGTAAATAGCTAAAGTAAAACTATCATTTACATAACAAAAGATATAAAATTCAATAACATTTAATGAGACTAGTGGATAAAAATCTCATTGTTATAGCATGGTATTGAAAGTTGGCATGTTAATTTTGTAGCTATACAATTGAAATAAATTAAAAGTGAAAAATGAACATTTAGATATTGAAAGTTGACATGTTAATTTTGTAGATATATAATTGAAATAAATTAAAAGTGAAAATGCACATATTGATTAATAAAATATTCACTTAATTTGCATAAGGAATATTGGTACATATATAATTATACATTCTAAATAAGGAAATTATATTTTGATTTAAAAAAAAAAATTGAGATAAAAGTGGCAAGTCATTGATATATATTAATAATAAAAGCTAGTTCAAGAACTCCTAGAAGAAAGAACCAGCAAAGAAAACCTTCATTCTTTGCTCAAAACTAGTTACACAACAGAGAATAATTGAAACATAATGTAGATTTACAAGAGAGGTAAGGATCATAATTAGACTATTGTGACTAAGAGATTACTTGATAGAAGTTGAAAACTCTCTTTTACTATAGAATTGTTATAATCAAATGAATTAATTAATTAAAAAGAAATGAAAAGAACACATTAGATCTTACTAACACATTCAACCAGTATGAAAAATCCAAATTTTGTTACTATTGATAACTTACTATACAAAGTCTACCTATAAATCTATGCTAATAAAAAAAGAACAAAAAGAACAATGACAATATTACACATGAAACTAATTGACAATATTTCCTTAAGCTCTGCATACACATACAAATTGAAATTGACATAACACAATCCTTTGAATGCATTTCAAGTATCACTCTCAAGATTTAGTATAAGGTTATATTGACGGATTATGAAAATGAAAAAAATGGACAATTACCCCTAAACTATTCATAGGAATAAACAAAAGAATTAAATTAAATTACTACTCATTTAGCTCCATAAGGTTGGTACTTATTCATTACAAAATAAAGTCAAAGTTTATAAGAAGAAATGAGAATATTAACATGAGCCAATAATCGAACTTCAAGTTTAGGTCTATAATATTGTGTAAACATTTGTAATGTAGTAATTGGGTTGTGTAAGGGGCAGATAAAAACCTTTAAAGATACAATACTATTAACATTTTATGTAAAAAGTGAAAGTATACAAGTTTAATCCTGCATAGGCTAGTGAGCGTTGTCTTTTCCATGGAATATTATTTTGTTATTTTCTAAAGAAGTCCTTTTACTTTTATAAAATAAGGAATTGGTTCAATTAGTTTTAAAAAAAAAAAAAAAATCTAGTCACCTAAAATGCAACCAAATAATCTTTAAATCCAACTAGATATATAATCATTTGATCTAATAGAGGATTGTACAATTCATTTACATACTAATTTGTGATTGATTAAATACAATAGAACTCTTTGTCATCTCATTGACATATATATACTCTTTACTATTTCAACTTATCTTTAAGATAAATTGTATTCTCTTACATATATTTCGCATAGGAACCATCTGAATTAAAACTAACACAAGACTAAGAAAACACTTTATAGAATTCAAGGAAGGTATCCAATTATTAATGAATAGACATATTTGGAAAGGTTATGATTCACTCTAGAAAATAAAAGCTTGTTTTGATGCATAAATAATCATGAATTATTCTCTTGGAATCATGGAATTTCCATAGATCTTGACATTTTCTATTTTGGTTTTTATTAAATTTATTGGGGAAGGGCCCCGCCCCATTAAAAATCTATCACAAATCATAAAAAAATAAAATAGCACAACCAACCAAACAAAAAAGATGGAGCGAAATAGTAGATAGAAAAATACAAGAACATGCCAAACAAAAAATCTAGAGCTAAATATATTATAACCTATTTTGAATTATAAATTTGAGATTGTTTATCTACATCCTATCCTAAGAAGAGTTATGAGTGAGATTCTTCTTATCATATTGAATAATTATCCAAGTAGATCTATTATTACAATCACACCATTATTTTGACCCATATAAAAGTGGATCAACAACATTAGGGACAACATCATTACTCATAGAAGTAATATTATTGTTGGGGAAAATAGCATTATCATTAGAAGCAATAGAGGAAACCTTGACAATATTAGTTGGAAAAATAGTATAAATAACACCACACATTTTACTGCCAAGAGAAGATTTGGACTAGTGAACACCTATTGTTGAATCGGTATTAGAATAGGTGGGATTACAATAAATATGAGTAGGAGATGTCCGTAGATCCAAAGTCAGCTCAACAAAACTAGGAGCAGGAATAAGAATGGGTGGTTTAGAGTCTTCTAAAACAAGGTCAGCCTATGAAGAAGTCATAGGAAAAATAGTAAGATGGTCACAAACCACATTCTCCACCAAGCTGATAAATAATTTTGATGAATACTATGAAATCACTCTGAATTTAAAATCTTGATCTCTTGAAGGACCTAATACTTAGTCAATCTCCTAGGTGGCCCTCCTAGTCTAGCTTATTATAGCTCGATTCTAGAATTATTTTATTAATTTATCACATTAATGAACTGACAATCAAGAGGTAGATTACTTTAATTCTTTCATTATTCAATTTTTTTAGGTGGAAATGAATAGAGTATCCCCTTATAGTCTACTAGATAGTGTCAAGATCTATCATTAATTATAGAATGACTTCTCTAGGTAGGACTTTTGAAATATCCACATCAACAAGAATATGAGAAAAATAATGTGACCAAAGACTTTTTTCAAATAATAAACCTTCTAAAAGATACCTAAAGTATTAACTATATCCTCATATGATTCATCACACTAGAAATGAAGGGGAAGATAGGGCAACAATACCTACTCAGGAAAAATATTAGTTGAGTCTTTCAAAGGGTTTGAGGAATAAATAAAAGGATACAAAGAGAGGGGATGTGAATATGTCTACTAAGGCCCACCATCAAGCACAACCTACCTATCCTCCATAAAATTGAAGTGTACCTTAAAAAATCTCTAGCAAAAGGGTAAAGCTCTATTTTTTACCCTGAACTAGAGGAGACCAAACCTTCTAAACCCTATTATGAAAATGAGGAAAGAGACAAATACAAAATAACCTATAGATTAAGCCATGTTTAAAAAATAATCCTTATGTAAGCAGTCTATTGTCTAGAGGAATTGTGAGAACAACACTAGCACAAGACACTGATGAATTATCATAACCTTTCATATTCCTAAAGCAACAACCCTGGAACCAATAGAAACAGGCAAGACTTTCCTAAGAAAATCTATATAGGAAACATAATTATTGGAGCCAGAGGACCCATAGAAAGACACAACACCCACTTCTATAAGAGAACCAAAGGGACCCAAAACTAGAGTATCTGGTTTAGATACCCCTATAACTAGAGCCTCAACTATACCCACTACATGACCAATAGTATTAGGATGAGAAAGATCCCCACCAATAGATATAATATCCAACACCCAATTGGACCAAGGTATATTTTCACTAGAAGACAATTTCCCAGGATGGGGTGAGAAAATAAAATTTGAAAAGTGTAGCAGGCAAGAGTGAGTAGTAGACATCTCTAGAGATAGCTAATTTTTCTCTCTTTAGAATAGCTATGAGAAGGACAATTTTAGCCCAAAATAAAGAGCTAGAATTTAGACATGTGTTATGATCAATAATTAAATTAAAAACAACTTCAAAACCCCTTACTATCTGAACCTCTATGTTTTTTATAGTTTTGAAGGGGCCTTGAAACCCTTTACAGACTACAGTTTCCATTTGTTTAATACCTAATGGTTTATAGTTTTTATACATTGTAATAACTCTAATAAGTAAGAGAAAATGACACAATCCTTAAAATTTCATATGTTGTCTTATATTTTTTGCAAGTAAGAAGTGGCTTTCGGAAGTTTATACATTCTTATGGAGCAACAATTTTTATTTTGTCATGCAAAAATTTGAGAAATCAAAAACTATTAATTTTGAACAATGTTAGACAAATATTTTTATCTTTTAAGTTAAATAGTTTGATATAACTTATAATAATATAACACTAAATCTCTATAAACATGGATGTGTGAGGGCATATGGAAAAGAACATGGCCTCATGTTGACTAGAAATAATGAATAGTCAAAATGTGTGAGAAGCTAACAAGACAATTCTATTGTATGTCAAACACTATCAATAATATGAATTCAAATGAACTTCATTAAAATACACAATGGTGATTGTAATGAAACTCCATTTCATCGTCAGATAATTTAATTATCAAAAGAGGCTATTATTTAAAATCTGAATAGTTTTTTCAATAGTGGCATGGTGTAATGGTTAAGTTGTGGTGTCATTGTTCTTTCAATCAAGGTTAAAATCTCATTGAGGTGGAATTGTTTCAAATGTTTAAATAGGGATAAGGTCCACCATTTGTGACTTCATCGATTCATAGCTCTAACTCAAATGTGTTTACCCCTTTAAAAAAAATTGAAGAATTTTCAATAACCTTTAAATTATAAAGAAAAGTGTAATTATTTCTCTAGTAACATTATAGCTTTCACTATCAATTATTTGTTAGATACATATTATCTTATTCTTATTATTTCTCTTAGATGAATGTCACGTGGTTTTATCAATAATATAGAGACACTACTTATTGCAAAAGAGATACTCATTTCAATAGTTATAATATATTTCAAAATAGAAACCAACATTATAAAATGACTCATTAATCTTACTTTTATCATTATTCTTTCTCATATATTCAACTTGAGCTAATGGAGTTTCATTTACATACATTAATTCTAAAACTCGATAAGTTTTTAGGTTATAATAATGAAAAAATATTCATCAAATGATTTCTATACCTCTTTTCCAATTAACTAGTTCATAAATAAAAAATCATGAATATAAAATCCTTAATTATTTGTTTGAATTTATAATGATTTCTAAGTGTTCCATTCATTCTCTTGAGATATGGGTTCTTATGAACCACTACTCATGAAAGATGGGTCAATGATTTTGACTCAGAAACTACATGGTTGAAACCTAATAGCAATATCACAGTTTGACTTGTTGTGGGGAGCATATCCTACTTATCAATGCAACAGGTATTTAGTTTGACTTCTAATGAAGAAATATAATTATAAATAACTATTAATCCTTGAATCACAATGTTGTATAAGCTTATCATAGGCCATACAATTCCTTCTTCTTGTAAATAATTTTTTATTTTAATTTTTATTCAAATCATAATGGTCTTTTACTAAGGGTCAAATAGGTTTGGAAGGGGTTTGAAACCCTTTACAAATAGATTCTAAAGG
Source organism: Thuja plicata (assembly GCA_018584345.1). Lineage (NCBI taxonomy): Eukaryota > Viridiplantae > Streptophyta > Pinopsida > Cupressales > Cupressaceae > Thuja > Thuja plicata. The sequence goes on along the minus strand of MU225019.1, from coordinate 597,260 downwards.
GATTTTGAACCCTCAAGTGAACAGATGCAATATATAGATCATCACAATACAACAGTCCCACAATTAGCATATTATGAGCATCCTAAAATATTTTAACAAGAGAAGGCTCAAGTTGCACCATCAATAGGTTCAAGGCCCTAGAATCAATACAAAGGGTTTTTAAAGGATACCTTAACCTTGACCATAATCCATGGTTTTTTCCATCTTTCCTTAACCTAAGCAATGGGTTTTAAAAATACTCTCATAACCTTATTGATGTAGCTATACACCACCTCTCACATCCCAAAATTATTTGCCTCAATAGGAGAAGCATCCAAATAAATGGGATAAATAAGGGATGAAATTAGCTAGCACGTAGATGGATCCTCTATCTTTTCCATGAAGAAGGTCTACACCTCTAAATGAGGCAAGATAAAAAGGAGACCGAGGAAGTAACATAATAGGCCCTTGAAAAAAATATTAGCCATGAAAATAGCTAGATCCCTCATTACAGAATTTAGTCAAAACTTCTCTTCTCAAATAGAAGAAGAGACCCTTAACCATGAATACGTGTCTAAATCTAGCTTAGACAAGATCAAGGAAATCAAATTCAGACAAAAGAAAAACCCAAAACCAAAATGGGTATGCAAAAAGACAAAATAGACATACCCTAATAATAGGAAGTTTGAAGAGCACCAAACTTCAACAGAAACAAATACCAAGGCAGACACAAGTTTTCAAAACAAGTCAGGCTTTGGTAGAAGTGCAACAGCCTGAAATCCACCAGCCACAACGCCCAAAACAAGGAAAAACCCACTAACCCGAAAAGGGGGCATATAAAGTTCCAAAGCCGAAACTGCATCCAAAATCTCTCATCTCACTATAGAGAAGAAATCCCCCACAAAGGCCTCCTCAAAGTAAGTGGGAAATAGAGCCAACATAAAAGAAGAATTCCAAAAGAGAAGGTAGCCAAGGAAAGAACCATGATCCATCACAACCTCAACCTTCACAAAAATACTTCCTCCAAGCTTAGCAAACAGGAGAAGGAAAGCTCCAAAGTAGTACAACCAAAGAGCCTTTGCATGAGGGCCAAAAACTAGTTGTCACCATGGCCACAAACCAAGCCAAGGGTAGAGGTAAAAAGGGGGGGTTGAAGGATCGAATCCCCCTTCAAAACCCCTCAAAACAATAATGGTTACTACACATAAACTTCATTCTTAATCATAAAATTTAAAAATGTTAACTTTGTATCTTTTATTAAATTTATCATCATTATATCTTGTGTTTTGTGTAATTACTTCTTTATTATCAATTCTTATAACTTATACATATCTTTTAGTGATTGATATTGTTTTATTCCTAATTACTCTTGTACTTTTTTAAATTGACTTACTCTTCTCAAATCATTTCTTTAACTTCTAAAAGTTCAACCAACTCAAGTTTCATTAAAGTATATACTACTTTCGTTTTATTTCTATACTTCCATAAAATTTCATAATGACTTTAAGTGGTCTAAATATTATTTATTCATAAATAAAAATTGATAATTGTATTTTATAAAATTTATTTTTCTTAAGAATTTATGTTGTATATTTCATTTTAAACTATAATAAAATAAAGAAAAGTTTTTCCTTGTGTAGTTTCACTACCAAGCTAATTTTATGGATACAATTATCAAACTAAATGAAGACTTTAGTTTAAAATCCTATGTTAATGTAAAAATTCTTCTCATATTTTAAAAAATTGATTCTCATAATTATCATTCTCATTTTAAAACTTACAATTTATCATTTATTATTATTCATAAATTTTATCTTTTTATTTAATTGTAAATTTGCTTCATCATAAAATTACTTTCAAAGTGATTATATATTACAATAGTGATCTATTAAATGTGATGATCTTGGAAATAGTTTTTTTTAAACTTCATTTTTTTATAACTCTATATAATTTTCCTTCATCTTACATGATCTCTTGAGAACCATTATTCTCTATTAAATGTGATGATCTTGAAAATAGTTTTTTTTTAACTTCAATTTTTTATAACTCTATATAATTTTCCTTCATCTTACATGATCTCTTGAGAACTATTATTCTGTAAATGTGACCATTCGGAACTTAACATAAAAAATTTAAAAAAAAATTACCATCCTTTATTTAATATTTTCAAACTTGTTTTAAATTTTTTTTAATAATTTATCTTCATTTCAATTGCAAATTTGAAAAAAAAATGTTCACATCTCAAAAATAAAAATAAAAAAATCTATACTAAAAACATTACTAACAATTGCCTTTTTTTTCATCTCTCCTATATTGTCATTGTATTTTAAAACTTAAACAGTGTCTCAATCTTTTTTCAAAAATGATTACAATTTAAAACATCATAGATTTACTAAAACATTCAGCTAATGGAGCAACCAAACAATTTTTGTTTACATGACACAGAAAAATACTGTTCAGACTACGTTATGTTTTTTTGTAAGTTACTGTATCTGCTTTTTTAGTCTTACTGTTAATTCCTTCGCTCTTACGATGTATGTTATTTATGTGTAGCATAACAAAAATAAAGAAGCAGTTGATTCAGAAGGGTTCGAACGCATAACTAGATCTTTCAACCATTGTACCTGGACTGTACATAAGTTGACAACATACAAAGGTTAAAGTAATGCCGACTTAGGGAATTCTTAAAATAGTTCATCTAAAATATAAGGCTTTTGAATGATGTTATTGCAGTGAGCATAAAATGCAAATCAATTTTTCATTTATCATAGAATATAGCTGATAGATAAGTTATAGTATCATTCCACAACAATTTATATTGGAATTTCTGGTAATTAGACTGGTTTAAGTAGCTTCTCTATACTGAAGTGCTCTGCTAAACAATAAGTTTTCTGGAATACACACTGTATATTGAGTTTGATGATAAAAAGTCACAAATGAAAATAATGATAAGAAGTATAAGAAAAAGAATTTATAACTGTGTTCACAATTTTGTAATTTCTAGTTCAATTTTTTTTTGGAAGCTACTAACAGTTCAGGATAGTAATGAATACAATCTTGAACTGACTGACTGATTTGTCCAACACTTAATATCCACCATGTAGATCAATTCAATGTCTGTAAAACAATAAGGCGTGTAATTAAAGATGAAGATCAGTATGCAGTTTGGTTGCTTAGCATTGTTCAAGCCTCAAGTTTTTTGGGGTTATTTCATTTTGTAATTCTTAGCTACTCTAAATATCTGGAATGGTATGAACAGACTTAACAACAATTTCATTTCACTGGATTTCAATTGAGTAACATTTTTCATAAAATAAATACTTCTATGAATGTGATAAGATATTTTAGAGCATAATAATAGAGCTTTGAACTTTCTTTCACGCAAGAAAAATTAAAGTGCATTGCTTGTATGAAATGAATAGGACCATGGGATGGATGGTTAACTGATTTCTTCCAAGTTAAGGAAGTTCAAAAGAAAATAAATATGACATAAGAAATTCAGGTAAATGTAATAAGTTATATTTTGATTGCAAGGCATCCATTACAATTGGTCTTTAACATTATGCTCACACAAATATCCATTGTCTTTGAACAGGTCCCAAACAAGGGTAAAACTGATTCATATTACGTTAAATTTCCATTTATCATAACCATAAAATAGACTCACCAAGATCTGTTAGTTTTTAGGGTCTTTGACTAAAACTCGCTGCATTCAATAAAACTAGATGATGATGGAGGCATTGCAGACCATCTGTCAAACCCATGTTGGTTTGGAGTTTCAGCGTGTAAGAAGTTCTGTCTGTTGTCTGAGAGAGAAGATGAAGCATTCGTGTTGATTGCATCACTTGTATACAGCTGATCATCGTCCATGAAGGATTCTAGAAAGTAAGAGAATATATCTGAATCACAATCTTCAGTACCAGAACTTGGGGTGATGTGATTGGTGTCCATGCAGAATTCATCAGGCACTTGACGTTGTTGCATCTCAGACTGTTCAAAACTCATTGGAAATTCTTCAGTTGAGGAGCTTTCATTGACATTACCTGGGAAGCTTGGTATGCTAATTTCTAGGTCCGAATCTGGCATTGCAGGTGCCACAAAATAGCTATTGGTGATTGAATTTTTTCTCATATAAAGAGAAGCATCATGATCATGAAAGCCCATTTTTTGAGCACCATTAAAATAGGGAATCAAGTTTGAATTCATGTTATTAGTACTAGTGGGGTATTGGCTATCCTGAAACATAAAAGCATTATCAAGATTACTTGATACTTGAGTTTCCTGTACCTCACCATCTCTGATGAGCTGTGGGGAATGGAGGTTATCAGAAAGAATACAGGTAGCTTCACCATTGTCATCTACACTAGTAGTTTCTTGACATTTATCTTGAGAATTATGAAAGGCTTCTGGGCTTAGGTTTTTCTCAGGATCCCTATCTACGTTATTGCCATCATGGTTATCAGGTTCTTGTTCAGAAAGGGGTTTGTGGGTTCGAGGATCAAGGCCCTGACTGATAAGTTTTTTGCTAAGATGGGTGTTCCAGAAGTTCTTGATCTCATTATCAGTCCGCCCAGGTATACGTCCCGCTATCAAAGACCACCTGAAAACCCATGATATACACTAATTCATTTCTTTCATTATAGATCTATTCATGTTATATATTGGTTAATTTCTTTCATTATAGATCTATTCTTTTCAAACTCAGACTTGAGCTGTGATGTATTAGACATACCTGTTACCTAGAAGACGGTGCAATCGAAGAATAAGATCTTCTTCATCAGGTAAAATTTGCCCTCTTTTCACATCTGGGCGCAGGTAATTCATCCATCGCAATCTGCAGCTCTTTCCACACCGTTGCAAACCTTTGAAAACAATATTATCAGGAAATAAGTACAACAAAATCCCACCAAAACATTGAATTTTTTGGTTTTCTAGTTCTTCTTCTAAATGGGTATCAAACCTGCTTTCTTAGGAAGTGTTCTCCAGCCGCCTTCACCGTGTTGTTGTAAGTACTGTGTGAGAAGTTCATCTTCCTGGGAAGTCCAGGGCCCTCTGTTCAGACCCATTTTCGAACAGCAAGGCGTACGCACCATTTTCAGGCCTAATTAGGGTTTCAAGCTCTAACAAACTCTTCAATATACAGAGCGAATGTTTGCAAGGGTGGAATTTCCAGGACTTCTATATGATCGTGAATAGATTGTTCAGACAAAAGGATCCACAATTACTCTACTCCATTCATCACTAACCAAATAATGAATTCCCTGCCTAACTTGCCTTAACGTTAAGAACTGCTGAGGTTCACCTAATTCTCTTCCCCTATTACATTATTCACAAGCCTACGAAAGGTCTATAAATCCTGGAAGTGATGTTATAATGGATAAAACAGATTTAATTATTAAAAAACACTCGGAAAGTGAGGTGGAAATCATCTTCAGGTGCAATTATAAAGAATAAAAAAGAACTTTAATTGTAATCAATTAATTATTCAGTGCTTCACATTTTCAAATACTCCCTTTTTGCAGTGTTAAACTAACGAAAATAGTATTGAATCAAATTATATTTTTTGCTTTTGTTTTTTTCCTATGGAATCTATGCATTCCTTCAAGTCGAAGCAACCGCCAAACATCAGTCAACGTTAATTGTAATGGTGCAAATTGTAAATACACGTCATTTCCAATAAGAAATAGCATATTGATAAGCGTATATTCATGTATTGGGTTGTATTTGGTTTGAATTATAGGCCTAATCTAATTCCTACCTATTTTTATTTATACAGTTTATAATATTCTATATTTATTCTTAGAATTTTAGAGAATACATTGAGACATAAATTTAGGTTTTTTTAATTGATTTATGATAATAAGGTAAGCAAGGCTCATGATAAAATTCTAGCCAATTGTTGGTTAATTAATAAAAAGTTAAAAATTGTTTTATACTTTTGGTTCTACAAGATTAATGAGAATATTTGGAAAGAATTTTTATAAAAGTATTTTTTAAAAATATTAAAATTTATTGAGCCAAACAACTTAAGTCTCTCTTTGTTTAAGGATATCACAATTATTTATCACTAAATAGTCTTGCAATAAGATTACTAGTCTTGCGAACCTTAAAAAAATAGTAAATCAAGTTACACATGCATCTAAAGATGTAAATTTTACTTATATACCAACCTAACCCCCTTCTATTTTCATTACTTTCTTTGTATACAACCTAGAAACTTAACATGCATAACCCTACAAAGTTATATCAAGCTCAAGCTTTCATAAGGTTTCACAAAACTACATATTATTAAGTTATATAGATTTGCAAGTCATTCACTTAACTAATCTATGAAGAATAATTATGTATTTACACATGGAAGGAATAAATTCTATAGATCGTCGACTTAGTCCATTGGTGGCAAAGTTAAGACCTAACATATAGGTGCAAGTAATTATGTGTATCTAAAATAGAGAACTATTAGTACATCTAATAGCTCATATTTTATTTAAGTGCAATCAAAAGATTCAAAAACCTTCACATAATTAAATCTACTTTTAAAATCCTTAATTAATCTAAGAAACTACAAATGTCATTATGAAAAGAGTTATCAAGAAATAAGAAATAATATAATTGTTGCAATAATCAAGTAATCAAAATAAAATAATAGATTGGGAATGTATCCTTAAAGATGTAGCATTACTCATTGAAATTCCTAGACAACAATGGGGACATTCAAACCGGTCAGAGGAATATATGTATGCAAATATCTTATTAAGACTTTAGAGACATGAGAGATGCTAAAATATAAATTAAAACTAAAATATTGAAACCAAAAAATACAAATATCTCCAACACATGTGGATTTGAATAGAAAATGGTCTAACCTTGACTTTATCAATAAAATTTATAATCATAATAATATTTTTTCCCTAAACATGTCACATGTATACCATCTATCCTAATTCCCTTTGCTAGGCATCATATCCTTCTTCAAGTACTCTTTCTCATTAATTGTATTATAACAACATCTTTCCAAAATAATTTAATTTATACACTTGTTGTTGTTGGGCATTCACTTCATCATAGACCAAATACTATAGTAAATATATAAATTGGGAGTAAATATAATTCCTAGGAGTGAATTTTTGGAGTATTGGTAGGTTTATGTGTGGAAAATAAAGTTTAGATTAGATTTATCATGAAACAAGCAAAAAATGTTTTTCATATATACACATAGGGTTCTTGTAAGAACATAATTTGATTAACTTGTAATATAAAATAAATGCTCCAATATCACCTATGCCTTAAGGACTCAATTCCATATTTATTTATGCACATGTTGTGGGCATTGCAAGGCCCTCGATAGTTATTGGACCAACTACCATCATCAATCAAAGACTTAATAGTAAATTCATGCATGCCTCTACACTCAATCAAATTTTATAAGTGCGAAAAAATCCTTGAATAACTTACTCAAGTTATTTTTAGGTTATTAAATGGGATGAAACCTTTAAAATGTCATAATATATCAGTGACATAAATGTATCAATCTTCACATTACTGAGTGTAAGCAATTAAAATCTTAAAATATGATTTCCTTTCTAATAATCATATTTATAACTAATCAATATGTAGAAAATGTGTACTCTTCAATCACATACCCACTTATTTAATACACCACACTCACTTCCAAATTTATAGAAGGGATCAAAATCCCCATTCACTTCAATGAACAACCTCAAGCTCAATAGTTCAACAAGCCATGAAGAACTATTAATAATCAAGAAAGTATATTCTCAACAATCCAAAAATGATTATAGTCAATAAAGCCCCATCATGTAGCTTCATTAAAATATCTCACTTATAAATTTTAATATGTGCAAGGCCAAAATAATAAGCTACATTTCTACCATGTCGTTGAATTACATGTGGAAATATCCTACCTACTCTTTGGACTCAAACACATGCACAAAAACCTTGTACAAAACCTTTGACCAATGGGATGGTTTATGAAATACAATAATTACAATAATATAATGTATATTTGAGATGGAACACATAAATTAGATGTTCGTGGTCCAAGATGTCATAATATCCAATATATGTAAAAATATAGTAAACCCTTGAGGTAGGTAAAACCATATAATACCTCCCTTTACAATATAATCAGATCCTTTTACAATGATAATCATATTTTATATATACCTCACCCTAATAATGCAATTTAGGGGTGATCCTAATGAAATCCTACTAAATCTAATTACATAAGTTATACACATGACCCAATATGACTAACTTAAGAGACATGTGCCACATGTAAACATCTTCATCTATCTAAATACATAGTAATATCATGTATCATAAGGCACATAACATGTCATCCCTCATTTATAAATTATTTGATAAATAAAAACGATGCTCCCTCTCTCTCGTTATCTCTTGTAGAAGTTTGACTTTTCATTTTCTACACATAGGTTCTCTATGTGATTTGGATATAGCTATGGATCATGGCATACTAGGAAAATGTACACCATCTTTAGGAAACACTACTACTCTACTTGTGGCTTTATGCCCTATAGTGGAGTTTGGTTATAGGCTATCAGTTGTGAATGTGCAAGTTACTCACTTATCCAAGGATAGAGATTCATGTGTGGATTCAATTTCTATAGATGTTATTTTTTCTATGCCAACTATTTTATCTAAATCTCTTAGTGTTGCCTTGTCTTCTCCAGTGTATGGAACGCTTAAAGCTAGATCAAGTTCTTTGATTGGTGTGGAACCTCAATATTTGTGGGTTGTGGGAAGATCACCTATGCCTCCTCCTCTAAAGGATTCCTTTGACATTTTTTTTTGAAAACCTTCTAAGAAAGCTTTTGATTGGAAGGTTGTGCACCTTCATTATGTCTCAGCTAACATGGGGCTTAGAAGTGATAGATAATGTAACTTTTTATTTGGTAAGGGTGTGATTTTTATATTCATTTATTTATGGATATCCCTTATTGACCTACATAGAAGAATTATTTTATCACTAGATTTTATTTGTAGATGGTAATATGGAGATCTACCCTTGTGCTATAGGGATTTTTATTGTTGTTTTTTTTTATACTTTTGATGATCTTGATGTTAGTTTAATTGTTGGGGATTAGAAGTGGCATTTTCATCCTCTCTCAATTTGACCTTGAATCACCTTATTTAATATTTATTGCAATATTGTTGGATTTGATCTCTTGATCCCACAACTCTCAAAGATCACTTGTAATCAAACACCTATCACACACAAAGAGATTAAAAAAAAAACTATGTAGAAAAAAGATGATAGATCCATAAATTTGAATCATATTGATTATCAAATAGATAAATGTATAATAATAATAATAATAATAATAATAGTTAAAGATGTGGTTACAGATTTGGTTGATCTCCTGCAGCATGCGTAATTATTGTGGTAGGTACATAGTCATGCTCTCCTCACCCGTAATGGCCTATTTATCCTCTCCGTTTAAATGACTAAGTCACGGATCTTCCACAATCTCTCCACTGTAGCTAGGTGTTGGTAGTTTTCTTTGTCAAGTAAATATGGATTATCGTCGGCTTAACAAGACGATAAAACTACCCTTGAAAGACTAGGAACGGCCTATGTCAAGGCCGTATCCAGGAAGACATATAAAAGTGGCATTTAAACAACTGTCGGTGTCATGATGGAGGCCATCAGAAGTATAATTGGTGACAGAATCCTACTCCCTGACACCCCTAGGCACATATATCAATCTTAGGTAGTTTCAGTTTTCCTATCTAATTGGTATGATATGCTTCCAGATTATAAACTATTCATGTGGATGAAGTCCAAGCTTTTGAAGTTGGAGTTTTCTACGGAGTCGACATTAGAAATGGCACTCAACGGATATTAACTCAGGGGATCAAAAGCTTGGGTGGGGGGCCTATTCCCTCCCTCTCACCTCAAATACAAAAAGGATTTTTTCACCTCTATGACACACTAAAATTGGCATTGGATGGAAGAGACCAACAACAGCTTCTAAAATAAATCATCAAGTTCATTGACCTCCTGCCAAATGGGGTCATCGCCAATGTGTTTTCACTATTCGACAGCCTTTTAGTAGTGCTAGCTTTTGTAGAAGACTCAGATATGGTGAGTCCCCCCCATCAAGTTTCTACATGTTCTTCTTCAGCTTCAGCTTTGCGGGTATCCCGAGCTGGGAGATTCTTGGGGAAAGGGAAGGGTAGACTGGGTGTTTCCTAGAGCTAAGGTCGTTGTAATTTTTTTGTATTGGTTGTAGCCCTATTTTGTGAGTGTTTCTTCAGATGGTGGGAATGTAATTTTTTTGGATATTTGATTATCGGTTGTTATTGATATCTATTGTAATATGAAAAATATACATACTACCAGTTTTGGTTCATTATCAATGTACATTGTAATATGAAGAATATACACGATGCTAGTTCTGTACATTTTGGACCAGGATGGGGGTTTTCTTCCCTGCTTCTTTCCCCTGGAGTCTTATCAAAGCAGTTTCAATAAATATTAATATATTATAATGGCTCTGCCATTTTTGCCCAAAAATAATAATAATAATTATAATAATACAATGCATCCTTATAAAGAAAAGAAAAATCTAAATAAAGAAACCCTTAGCAAACCTTAATTTAGGATACAACTATAACATGACATGTGTCCTCATCCTGTAACTCAAGACAACTAAAAGGAACATGACCTAAGTAAACTTAAGAAATAAAGTAATAGATTGCAACCTAACATCCACTTAAGTGGTTCCTAGGGAGTAACTAAAACCTCTAACTTTAAATGTATGAAATGGAAAGGATGGGACCCAATGCTAAGGCCTAATGAGGTACCCATGTATAATTAAAAAAATATATCATAAGAAAAGAAAAGGAGAAAAAAATATTGGAAGAATTCCTCTCCAAAAGAGAAATATAAATTAAGGACTAAAAGGCATCCAAAATAATGTCCCTAAAATAAATAAACATGGAGAACATCACTGAAGCTCAAGAAGTTTTAGAGAACAATTTAATGATGACTACTATAATGTTGTGAATAAAAAACCTCCTTTAAAATAAATAAAGATTGGGATCGTGAAGAAAATATTTTGCATGAATTTCTATATGGTAAGTGCTCCATCTTAGGTAAATGTTGATGTGACATCCTCATAGTACATAAGAACAAATATTGGATACATAGCCCAATCCAAAGAAAAATATAGATTCTAATAGTATAAAGAACACTAATCAACTAAGGATGGAATATTTACTCTATAAATAAGGAACGTAAGAGTATCTATAAGGTAATTTTATTTCATCTCACTAAAGTATAGTCATTGCAATTGGACAATATATAAGAACAAATACTATATACATATTTCACTATATAAAGTGAAACCAAGGAAGCATTAGTACCAATAGTAGTAACCCATTCATAATGTTATCAAGAGAGAAGAATGATAAGTTCATTGAAACTATGTGTATTTATGTATTTCATGAAATTTAAAAAATAATATCTAAACATGTAGAATAAAATACATAAAATTGAAAAGGTGTGTGAAAACTAAGGCGCACACAATTACAAATGTGTGATGACAAACAAAGGAACTACACAAACCTCCCAATAGCACTTTATAATAGTGCATATACAAAATGAGGAGCAACAAGAAGTAAAAAATCCCAAGAAAATTATATAATAGAGACACGTTATCTCAATGCATCTACAAATAGGAAAGTACATGCAAAAGATGCTCAAAATGTTCAAATATAACAAAATAAATGTAGGCAACATAGCAATGTCTTCAAAATTCTCTACAATAACATGTATTTATAAACCTTTAAGAGGTGCCCAAGATTTCCATGTGTTATCTCGATAGTCTTTGTATACATGCAGAATAAAAATGACATGTACTAGTCCAAACAAACCCATAAAGAAATATACTAATCATGAAACCACGTGCAAGTTATCCAACTCCGTATTTTATGCAAATAATAAGTCACCTTGATATTTATAGGGTCTTACTAGATAAAATAGGGCTAATCAAATTCTAGTCACTCTTAGTGATTTTCATAGTCTCATCCTAGCAACATTCCCAAATCCTTCCAAGTAATAACTCCAAAGTAAATGTCACATGTCACTATGGTGCACCTTTGAGAGATTTTCATAAACTCACCTCTCCAATTAGTACCCAAGTGAAAAGTGGTGCATTCTCATGATCTTCACCTTGCATGTAGGAAGCCAACTCATAATCAGGTCCCACAAAGTGTTATATTAATATCAACTTAGAAATATATCACTTAGGATTTAATTAATAAAATATGTAAAAAAATGGACTAATAAATTACTTAAATAATCTTGGGACTCTCTAAGGTTGAGACACCATAATGTCAAAACATTTAGCCACGACTTCTTATTAGGATGACCCTTTTAATTTCAAGGCCCCTAAAATACTTTTTAGTGGCCTACCCTAAAAAAAATTATCAAAAATTCTACATAAGTAGGATTGTAGTTCTATATAATCATATATTTAGTACTTTCAATAAGATGCATATCATCAATGTACAAGAATATGATTACAATATAAACATATTCCTACTTATAGTAACACAATTATTACATTGAATATGAACAAACCTATCATCCAAAACATAGGCATTTGATTTTGTTACTACATCCTAGGAGATTATTTTAAACCATACAGTATATTTTTAATTTACAAACTATATTTTTTTCCTTTAGCAACTAAGCTTTAAAGCTATGAAACATAAATATCCTCTTCTAGCTCCCCACGTCAAAAAAAGTGCTTTCGACATTTATTTTCTCTACTTTAAATTAATATAAAAAATACTCAGAAAAGTAGGAATATAATAGAATTTGATTTAGCAATAGGAGAAAATAAATGAGCATAAAAACAAATACTCAATACATAAATCTAGAAATAGAAAAATGATATATATTGATATTCAAAACAAATTCTTCATATTGATTATATATTGCTGCATATTTGCTCTTAAAAATCCATTATTTACCCATAAAACTAACCTTTGGGAATATAAATTCTCACAAATAACCAAACTACTACCAATATTGATTTAATTTATGGACAATTCTAAACTATAAACCAAACTAAACAAAAGATGTAATTTTTTTAACATTCCCACCTTATTACATCAATCTGAACAAGGGTGAAATATTTCAAGAGTTGAATGCAACCATTCTAGACAAATTGATCAAGTGTCTTCACCAATCCTCCTCACTTGCCTAGGAAACACTAGATTAATTCCACTAGAAAGTCTCCTAATTATAGAATTTGCAAACCTCTACATAATATTAGAGAACATAAAGTGTCTTGAACATCCTACACAATGAGAAAAAAAATCCTCTAAAAGTCCACATATCCTTCAAGTGTGCCAAATACCTTAGGTTGGCCTACTTACTGAGCTGGTGCACCCTTCTTGGCCTACTGATGGTCATTTTAGATGCAACAAATTGTAGACTATAACTCTCCTCCTTATCTAGTTGTAACTCTTTCTACACACCCACCACCTATACCTTCACATAGAAAAGATGGAAATATTGTGTATAAAGGGGTTTTCCTAAGTCAAACTCCATTTTAGGATTTAACCGTGAAGTAGAATTTAATTGAACTTGAATTGAAAGTATGTTGATGTGTACTAGAGGCTAGATCTTAAAAATGGAAATCTTATACCTTCATAAACCTTCTTGATGTCAAAAAGCTCATGAAGATAGTTGATATTGACTTGATGTTGAATTTAGGATAGGAAGATCATCCATTTTAGCACAAATGCTTAGATCTATACAAATTACTCTGTGTCTTCAATACCTTGGATGCTTGATCTCTTGCTATAGGACTTGAAATATAAAATTAAAGTTGAGAGCTTGATTTTAACTTGATTAATTAATATCAAAATGAGGGAGAGTAGCTTGCTTATGCACCTCGAAAAACCATTTTGGAGTATTAAACATGAAGAATGTTGATGTGGGTTTAAATTTTATGTTAAAATATTGTGACCCTTAAGAAATTTTTATTTAGGCCCAAACATTAAGGAGTGGGGCACCCAAGTCATCCCGCTCCTACGAGAGGGGTGTCCTGTTAGAATAACTAAGAAGGGGGTGAATTAGTTCCCTCAAAAATTAACCCAAATAATCCAACCTAAACTTATATCACAAATATAATATCTTCAATTATCATTCAGTCCTACAAGATGTATGCCTTATGTAATTCTATCAAATTTATACTGCTCGGTGAATATATTGTTTATCTGTTTCTAAGCTTTACCGAATAGCAAAAATTAAACTTAGTGTTTACCGACTAATCCTATTTTAGTAATGTGTAAAGCAAAACATCAAAGCAATTAACCATATACACATTTTACACATGGATTTTTAATGTGGAAACCCTATTAAGGGAATAACCACTTGGGACCGGTAACCCAAAATTTTCACTCTTCTGAAGTGAGCTCGATGAAGAGCCAACCCTGTTAAAGGTTACAAACACACTGTTAAGTGCGACCTTGTTAGAGGATTTAAAACCATTGGTTAGTATTTTCACCTTAGGCATTCACTATTTTGTCAACAAGAAAAAACCATTTGATACTCTTGAGTATCTCAATACATTAAGGATTGTTGAATCCTACTTGGTTAAGAGATTTTATGAATCAATGGTTAAAATAAAATAGTAAATTAGTTGTTCAATAATACAACTTTACTTTGCAGATTTTCATATCTATTGTTAGTCCATAATACCTCTGTGATCAATATGCTCTTCAATTCCTTTGCTCTCCTCTTTGTTCTTTTCTGCTCGGTGAATGCTCTTGCTTCTGTTGCTCGGTGTCTGCAGAATTTTTGGCTTTGTTCTTCAGCCTGTATGATCAGATCTGCATGAAGACTTCTATCTTCACCAAAATTATATTCAGCATTCCTCTCATTCATAATGAATTACTTGTCTCTTTATATAGACATGATTTCACCGTTTCAATCTTCTTGTCTTTCTTGTTCTTGACGTAGATTTCTTCTTGATCTACAAATCTCACCATGCATTGCTTTAATCTTTAAATCTTTGATTTAGTTTTATTCCATAGATTTCTCCTTGACAACTGTGAATAAAACTAGATTTAAATCTTCTTCTTATCCTTAGTTCAATTGGTCAATAAAAAAAATCAATCAATCAGTTAACTCTAAATATAGCTCATGTCAGCCAAGTAGTTTTGTCATTTTCTAACTCCAGTTGATTTCGGTCATCAACTCTTATTTTTCTCAGGTACTAGTGATCTCGGATAACACTTTTCTTGGGTACCACTATGTCTCTTAGGCAATATTGTTTTTCAGTGTTGTTTGTCTGACGGGAAACACTGTGAACTGCTCAGGGTTCACTGTTTCTCGGGTAACCCTGTCACTTGGTGTATACCTTTACCAATAACAAAAGAATTTTTTATTTATATCTTCAAGTGTTGTGACAATATGTGCATGAACATATTAGGTTGACATCAATGACAATACAATACATTAACTGATTTAATGTCTTGCATTTACTTTCTACATCTCGGTGATCACCAACTTATCATTTTCCAACATTCAATCAGTTATTGTTTATCATGTCCAACTCACCTTAAACCCTCCAATGGTGTCCCAAATCAGTATCTAAGGTCCTATTTGGAGAGAAGAAGTCATGATTTGATGTGAAGTTTAACTAGATCAAGCATGTCAGATACAAAAGGCTAGGAATGCTAAAATAGGGCCTAGACAAGTAATAAATTACATAGATATTTAAGAAATTGTATAGAAAATCAATCTATGTTGCTAAATTTATCCCCCACTTTAGTAGAGTATGAACTTGCATTCATACTCTTCGTAAAGTAGATCATAGAATTGGAAAACTTCTATCAAGGTAAAAGAGACAAGGATCACCAAGCCCTCAAGTGACTTAGCTTCTCATCAATCTAAGACCAAGACAAAATAAATAACACAATAAGAGAGAAAGGGGGGGTCTACTAAGGTTAAAAATTACTATGAGTTATGTAGAAGGAACAATGAAAAGAGAGAGGGTGTAATATTCTAGCAATTTTTTTTATGCTAGTCAACTCACCTCATGGATAACCATTAAAAAGGTATTGCACATATGCTAGTAAATCCACTAAGAACAAATGGTGAAAATGATAATTGTGGAAATCAATGTATCCAAGGACATCCAACAAGAGAATGGTGAAAAGGATAACCAAGGAAATAATTGTATCCAAGGAAATCTTCCAAAGGAATATTACAAAGTAAAAAGCACAATTTGTTAAGTAACTTGAAAAAAAATGCAAAAATTGAATTGTGGTGTGTACATAATGTGTAACAAGGATTAGAGTGTATTCCCCAATGTTAAAGTGATTTCATATGACTTTATAAGAGAAATATCTTTAAGGTATCATACATGCATCCAAAATAAAAGCACATTGGCACTATGGCACCCACCCCCCCCAAAGAAAGGACAAAATCAAGGGAAATAAAGCACATAAAAAAAGAGATCACGTAATGGATCCACTAACTCAAGGGTCAATGTGCATGTTTGATAACTCATTTATATCAATAATAATTGTAATAAATAGACCTCATCACCCAAATAAAGTGTAACTATGAGCACAATGGAAGAATAGCACATAAGAAGAAAAACAATAGTCTTTTTGGGTCAATATTTTAGTGACCAAAAAGAGAGATGAATCTCAATGCTTTGCATTTTCCCCAAGTAGAAAAAACAATAGCACATGTAAAACATAACATATATATATGTATATATATATATATATATATATATATATATATATATAGAGAGAGAGAGAGAGAGAGAGACAAAGATTGAAAAATAAATAGAAGAATGTCACAGCAGGTTTGGTCCCTTTATTGTCTTATCCCAGCAAACCAACAAGGATCATCCAAAGAGAGATATTAAAAAAATAAAATAACAAGTAGCACAACATAGGAGAAGCACATTATCAACAAGAAAACATGAAAGAGAATCCAAATTAAAAGAGGAGTTATTCAATCATATCATCCATCTCCGATCTTGCTAAACATTACCTAGGAAAGGTGGACAGCATACAAGAGGAGAAAAGTCAAGCATTGTAGATGTCTAGCTAAATTATAATTTCCAAACAAGTACCATGCTCTAGAATGATGAATCGCTTTTCTTGTTAGAAGGAGATAGAACTAATGCTTTTGAAAATATTGAAGAAATCTCATGATTGATTTCAATAACCTTATACATATCATGAAAATCATTAGGATAAGTATTATCAACATTGTTAGCATCATTTAAATTAATCACTATAGGATATTTAATATGAAAAGAAATATTATCATGCTTAGACAAATTTATTTTCTTAATTCCTCCTCATCTTGGACCTGGACTCCTTCCTATAGCTCCTATTCCTCCAATTTATGCTTCATTTCCACCTCCTATCTCATACAAATGTTCAATGTCTTTTATCTCTCAACCTAGTAAGCTTCCTTATGTCCCTCCTCCTACAAAGGATGAAAAGGGTCCCATTTTGATTTATCCAAAATAATCATAAAGATCAACCCAAACAAAAATAAATCGTAGTGCAGATGATCACCATCATAGACATTATGCCAAGGCCTAAGCACTTGCTTCCCTAACAATTTCCTCCCCTAAGACATT
This sequence comes from Thuja plicata, assembly GCA_018584345.1. Classification (NCBI taxonomy): domain Eukaryota; kingdom Viridiplantae; phylum Streptophyta; class Pinopsida; order Cupressales; family Cupressaceae; genus Thuja; species Thuja plicata. Next base: position 579,603 of record MU225019.1, on the reverse strand, counting down.
GATCCCATTTGACCAATCCATGACTAGCCCAAGCTGGGCTATTCATAGATTGGTCAAATGGGATCAATGTCTTAGGGGAGGAAATGGTTAGGGAATCAAGCACTTAGGCCTTGGTACAGTGTCTATGATGGTGATCATGAGTACTACTCTTTATTTTAGTTTGGCTTGATATTTAGGAATATTTTGGATAAACAACCATGGGACCTTTTTCATCTTTTATAGGAGTAACATAAGGAAGCTTACTAGGTTGAGAGATAGAGGATGTTGAAAATTTGTATCAGATAGGAGGTGAAATTGAAGCATAAAATGGAGGAATAAGAGGTGTGGGAAGGACTCTAGGTCCAAGGTGAGGAGGTGGAAAATCCTTAGGCTTTCTTGACTTGGAAATCATTTAAGCTTAGAATTTTTGGTAGGATGGGAAAATAATGTCTTGGTTAGTTTGCAACGGTTGAGGTGTTTGAGGCCAAAAGAAGTCAAGAGTAAATTTTTGAAAGCTTACTGAAGGATTATAAAGGCTATGATTGATCATTATAATTCTCCATTATGGGGAAACTTCAAACACTTATGAATGGTAGAGGGAATATCTTTCATGGAAGTAAGCCAAGGATGTCCTAGTCTTACTTGGAATTCATTGGAAGTAGGGATAATAGAAAAAATGACATCTAAGCATTTCTTACCAAATTCCACATGAAGGGTGATAGAAACTATGGTTGGCCAAGGAAAATCATCATGCACATTAATCATCACATTAGATTTATCATAAGTAAGTTGATGAAATTATCTTGTGAAAAGATGTTCATCACTAATAATATTCATCATACATATGAGATTGATAAGGACTCCATGGGAAATTTTCATATTAATCTTTGCAGTGATGTATAGGGGTCCATAAGGTGCCTTAATAGTCTCCTTAGGATAAAATTTAATGTAAGGTTTAGGAATAGGCTTAGGTTTAGGTTTATATTGGATTTGGTCAATAATTTTGACATCATTGTTGTCCATACCACATGTATCATCAATATTCACAATTGTACGATTTCTGGGCACATCTAACCATTAAATCAAAAGTTGAAATTTCATGAGTCAAGTTCACCAAAATGTACAATAAGGAAATATGGGTTAGGAAAACAAAAATGGGATCTAGAGTATTCGCTAGTAAAACACCTAACCAATTCTTTATTGTTGCACAATTAGAAGGAAGATGAAAAACTAGGCTCAAGTAGGACTTAAGTGCTAAGTGGGTGTAGTGATCCTTCATTTTTTTGTATATGTGTTTTAATGGATTAGGGAAAATGGATTACTAATGCAAGATAGGAGACAAAATAGGCAAAATGAAAAGTTATAGAATATTCAGACTAATAGAAAACATGCAGCTCCATTCAAATACCAAAAATAGAAACCAAATAACACCATTGACCTATGATTTTATTTTGATGATGTTTTCCAGCAAAGAGGCTACCCAGTGCATTCTATTCTTGAGAAGAGGGTTCTTGGGATGTCTTATTCCTAGTTATTTTTACTAAACTTAGTTACAAACTATCCATCGAGTCCTATACTTTTTAGATTTGAAATGATGTGAACACCTCTTATTCCTACACACAGAAAAATAGGAAAAATATTGGGTAGAAAGGGGTTCTCCTTTGTCAAGCCTCGATTGATGAATCAACCTTGAAATAGAAATGAAATTTCATGAAATAAAATCATGTGTAAATGTAAACAAAATATTAGATCTACTTTGTAAATGCATATACCTACATAAACTGATATTGAAATCATGATGTCTATGAAGATACTTGTATGTTGCCTAAATTTATTTGGATGTTTAATTTGAGTATTGAAATGTAGAGAATAACCAAGGATGAACTTCACAAATATATGGATTCATGAATACTCCTCAAAGATCTTCAATGTTGTTATGCTTGATTGACTCTTTCCTTGAAGAATGGATGAATGGATGTGGATGGACAAAGGATCTTATTTCTTGATTGAGGTCTCCTCTACTTGGACATCATGGTAGAGAATATTTCTATAATGGAGAATAATTCCTTCAAAGATGCTTTGGATGATTTCAAAAAATTTGAAGTCTTCATCTTGAATTCTTGGATGTGAAATTGTAGGAGAGCAACTAAAATCTTGATCTCACTTGTCTTCTTATTGAAATCTTGATGTGGATGTCAAAATGAGGAGAGATAGGTTTCTTTTATGCCATCACAATATTTTAGAGCTCAAAACTTGGAGGCTGATGGGAATTTAGAAATCAAGCTAAAACCAATGAGACTAACCCCCAATTCAAATTTTGAGGAGAAAATAGGGGAATAGGTCGGCCTAGGAATCCTCTTCCCAAGAAAAGGGCACCCAAGGTGTCCTCTTCCTACCAAATGAGGATAAAATTGAATTTGGGAGTCATGAAGTTGGAAAGAAATCCAAAAATATAGGTGGTATGGGGTTTGATCAAGGATAAAGGACATGAAATTTTAAGAACGTCAAAATGGAGTTGTATGCAATTAGAATGTCAATGAATATAATATATCTAATATACCACTAAATAGAATAAAAATTCTATCTTTCTATAAATATACTCAAAGCAACATAAAGAAGTATTTAAAATGAACAATTAACTTTATATTTACTCCTTATAGCTTGATTCCATTATATTTTTCTTCCTTAAATTCTCAATATTTTGATGAATTCTTAGATCTTGAATCAACTCCCCAAGATGACTCCAAATTTTGGAAATAGTAGTATGTAATGCAACTAGGATGAAAGTATCCTAAAATTATGCTAAATGGGTGATTGATGATGGATAATGGATTTGAAATACTACTATGTAAGTGATGCTTCTATATGATCAATTTGTTAGGATTAAGTAATACTGAGAGGGGGGTGAATCAGTATTACAGCACTTTGATTAAAATTAAACCAATTCCAAATAAACCATAAGATTGCAGAAATGAAAATAACATAATAAAATAACACACAACTCATTACACCATTATTTGTTGTCGAGGAAACCCTGGCTAAGGGAAAACCCTGGTGGGGATGGTACCCACAAGCATGCACTAAAGTATAATGTCTTTATTAGAAGACCTAGCCCTATTAGGAGCTGAATATTACATAGTACATTTCCTTGTTAAAGGAATATCAACCCTGTTAAAGGTATACAACTCCCTATTAGGAGTAAACTGAGCTTATAGCTCTTACAACCAATACTTTTTTTACAAAGTGTTCTCAGTAATGAACAAAAACAAGCATCTTCAATGCTTAGATAGTTCTAGTTATAACTCTCAATAATATCTATCAACCTCTGATCTCACATCTACCATCAATCATCTCTAACATATATTTTTCATACACTTCTTCACTTTACAAAATATTCTTCATATATATGTGTGTGTTACATCATTTAGTCAGCTCTCAATTACAATACAAAATAGAATAAATACTTATACAAAAAGTGAATACAATGTTGGTGCTCTTGTACTACCAAATTATAAGTAAATCACAAAGATAATCCAACTTAGCATGTTTGGATTCTATCTCATGCTCCCTCAATCATCGTGACTGTTCAACTGCTCTGTTTCACTATTCCACTATCTTCGCATGTCTTCAAAACACACTAACTCTCTGTGACTAATACCAAAACACAAGAGACCTTAGCTGAAGGTCATACATATCCCATAGTGTCTTCCTCTAAGCTCTCAAGTCATCAAACATCATATATGATCTTTGCTATCCAAAACAATATTGTTATACTTTGTACTTTTGTTTCTATACTTAGTCATTTTCATAACTGTATCTCCAAAACTATACTTAGCTCCAATCGATCATTATATCAGATGTGTTACGATAAATTAAAACCCTCAAGTGTCTCATATCACACCAAACACATCACTTTCCAACAATCTCTCCCTTTGGCATTGATGGAAACACTTAACGAAAAATGACTAAGTGTCCCAACACAAGCTGTTCTCTTTTTCTCTTATTTTATGTTTTTCTCATTTTTCCTCTCTTCTCCCCCTTTGACAACAATGACAAAGGTGTATCCAAAATTTTAAAAAAATGTTTAATTCAGTGTTTTCTCACCAGTTTTAGAACATCTCTAAAGGAATCTTCCAAGATCTTCACTTCTGCATTACATGACTCTATCAATGACTAACTGTTAATTTTTTTTTAATTTTTTTTTTAGGATAGCTGCAAATGTAATAACACTCTATGTTGTATGTATTTTCCAAATGCAACAATCTCTCTTTCATTTATATTGGGAATGAGGATAGGAGAGACATGTCCCTTCATGGGACATGTCTATT
>MU225019.1:543324-563683 GCA_018584345.1 Thuja plicata | reverse complement strand
GCTTGGAAGAAGGTGGATGGAGAGATCACCAAAAGGGCACCTTGTAGCTTCAATCCTTCAATGGCCTCCAATGGATCTCCTTCATGAAAATGGATACTTGAATGGATGAATGCTTGATTGAAATCTTTCTTGATTTCTTGCTTGAACTTCACTTGATAATGCTTGATCTCAATTAGGAATGCTTGATGCTTGATTAGAAGACTTAGAGAAAATGAGAGAGAAAGCTTCTCTTTTATATGGAATTAGGGTGCAATCTCCTAAGGAGGCCTACATAGGAGGATTAAATTCCCATTAAAGCCTTTACCCCTAGGAGAGGACCTGTATTAAATATAATTTAGGAATCAATGCTTTGAAACCCGAAATAGCCGACCCGAAAGTGGGAAAACTAAATTTTTTATGAACCCCGACAGCCGACAAGTTTCCTGATTTGAAAGGGGGACCCAAGTCAGGGTCGAGGTTGACCCTGACCCAGGGGGTCATAACCCCTGGAAAATATGTCAGGTGGGGTAGGAGGTGCCCGGAGAGGCCCAATCAGGGTCCTGAACCAGCACAGAAGCATGGGATGATGCAGAAATAGGATGATGATATGGTAGAGGTCAAAAATGTCCCCTAAGGAGGGCTAAATGCTCTTAACATGGAAGTGCTTCCATTTTAAGATGATACAATAAGTAACTCAGATGTCTTTTATTTATCTCTAAGTGAGAAAATGCACTTTACCCAATAAACTCAACTTCATACATTGTCCAGATAATCACGAATCTCGTGATCATGGAATATGAATCTTTCAATGTTGCGATCACAGATATAGGTTCCATAATGTTTTCATACATTATAACCAAGATTGCATGAGCTTTCTCCTCATAATCAGGGGCTAGATATAATATGGTGTCTTCATCCAATGCTCCTTCTAAGGCCATGTTCATCCATTTAGGTCGATGTAGTAGTGTTAGCATCAGGCAAAGATTCAGTAGTATCTATTATCTTTCCCTGAACCAATATCTCATTAGACTCTTTAATTTTCCATACCTTACCACTATTGTTATCTTCTGCTTTCTTGAAACAATTGTCAAATTCACTTCTGTAATCTGCAAGACTTTTACTAGTATCACTGTTATTCTTCTTTGTATCCATAGGAGGTGGTACTCTTCCATTGTCTGCTCTATTGTGCCTAAAAAACTTTGCTATATGCCCTGGATTGTTACATTTATAGCATATATGAGGTGATTTATTTTTATTTACCTATAACTTAAAATATCTTGCAATGTGCCCAAGGTTATTACATTTGTAACATGTGGTTTTAGCTATTGATTCTCCTCTAATGTTATCTTGTATGTATCTAGATTGATCTGGTTTCCTACATTCTAATTTCTTCTGCCCATATGCATGACAATTAAAGAAATAACCAGAAAAAGGTTTGAAAGGGGCTTTACCTCTACAATCTCTCTTCATGTATCCACACTTGTTACACCCAAAACATCTACCTCTGAAAGGTCTGATATGTTCTTTAGGTTCTTCGAGAATAGGTTTTTCTCCATCAGTCTTCGCATCAGGTTTTTCTTCTTGATTCTTAAAACATTCAGCTTCATTGAAGCCAACACCATTCATATCTCCTTTAGATTTCTATCTATCTCTTTTTTCATTGATCAAGTCACTGCTCATGTGAAGTCTCTCAATATGTTTCTTTGTCTCAACAAGTTCACCTTTTATAATCTAATTATATTTCTCCAATTCTAGATACTTGTTCTTGTAATGATCAATTTCAGTCTTTATTTGTCCCATTGGAATATTAGCATCCTTTTCTTTTTGAATCTCTTTAGTCATTGTTTCATGATTAAGTTTTAAAGTATCATTCTCTTGTTCAAGTTTCTTTAACTTATCTGAATTATCATAGTCTGAATCCTCTTTTATCTGAACCATAAGATCTTATCTCTGACTTCTAGAACACTCAATCTGGCCTTTTAGTTTCTTAACGAAACCCTTAGCTCTTCTCAAATTGAATCTCAAGTCACCATTCTCTTCTTTTGCTTTGTCAAGGTCTTCAAGTGTTGCTTCAAAGTTTTCTTCCAAACTTATAGAATCCATATTGATCTCCCTTAAGTTGTTAAACTTTATTTTCAAGGGCCAATAGCTCTGATACCAATTGTTAGGATTAAGTAATACCAAGAAGGGGGTAAATCAGTATTATAGCACTTTAAATTAAACTTAAACCAATTCCAAAAAAAACATAAGATTGTTGAAATGAAAAGAACATAAGAAAATAACACATGACTCATTACACCATTATTTGTTGTCGAGGAAACCCTGGCCAATGGAAAACCCCGGTGGGGATGGTACCCACAAGCATGCACTAAAGTATAATGTTCATGTTAGGAGCAGACTATTATATAGTACATTTCTTTGTTAAAGTAATATCAACCCTGTTAAAGGTATACAATACCCTGTTAGGGGTACACTGAGCTTACAACTCTTACAACCAATACTTATGTTACAAAGTGTTCTCATTAATGAACAAAAACAAGCATCTCCAATGCTTAGATAGTTCCAGTTGTAGCTCTCAATAATATATCTCAACCTCTGATCTTGCATCTGTCATCAATCATCTCTGACATATCTTTTTCATACACTTCTTCACTTTACAAAGTGTTCTTCATATGTGTGTGTGTAAATATGTGTGTGTGTGTGTGTGTGTGTGTCTATGTATGTATGTATGTGTGTGTGTGTATACGTGTGTGTGTGTGTGTATGTGTGTGTGTGTATGCATGTATGTATGTATGTATGTATGTATGTATGTATGTATGTATGTATGGCAATATATGTGTGGGTATATACACACATATACATATATAGATTTATTTTTGTGTGACTTTTTATCAAAAAAATGCATACGGGTCAAACCTCAATCACATTTTTCAAATATAAAAATCTAATCACATTTTTTATAATAAAACCATGTACAAGGTTTCACATGTATGTGTTAAATCTTATAATTGGGCTTGGCTGGAAAGGTTGAGGCTTCGGATCTTCATTTCCTTCCATTTAATGCATTCTCTTCTTCTAATCTGGTTTATCAACTTCATTGTCATCAGGTTTACACACTATCAAGTGGATATTTGTAAAAATACTTCCATAATTTCACACATCTCTTGAGCTTTCTAACCATTTTTTTTTTAAATTTGAACATTAAAAAATTAATCTTGGATTAATATATTTAATATCTTTTGGCTGAATTGTCCAAATTTAAAATAAATAATAAATTATTGTTCTACACTTCATTCATTACAATCTCCAAAAAAAATCATTTTTTGGTCAATTTGGTACAAGTTATCTGACATGCACGAATAGGTATCTGATTTTCAGGATGCATATAGACTTTGAGAAATCATAAAATAATATACTTAACAAAAAAAACATAACTTTGAGTACTCACTCTTGACTATCTTTCTACCAAAAGGTTTTTCAAAATACTAAATGCAACTATATCTTTTTGACTCGCACATGAGAAACTATGTTATGTTTCACTAAAAAATAAGAACACTTTGTGGTGTAAGATGGATATGACCCTCTTAATATTATCCATTTTTTAAAACTTTGGTATTTTAGAAACTAGATTTAGAGTACGACAATTCTTCTTCTTTTTCGTATCTTCAAATTTTGAGTGCAAGAGTCTCAAATTTCTTGTCCAAGTTTAGGTTTTGCTGATTTCAAGAAAAAAGTGACCACTTATAACCCCCTTTTGTTCACCATATTTGTGCACTTACCCAAGTATTAGAGATCCCATATTCAGAAGGAGTTAACACGCTAAACAATAGGGTCTACAAAATGGTGAGTGGTCTCTTCTTCCCCAAAGTGTGCTTAAGACCAATATTGGTGGTTCCTCTAAGGGTAAATCCTAGGTATGTGGGAATTAGAGGAGCTAGCGGGGATAGTTTGGGGAATATGATTTTTCTCTTTTCTACGTGTAAGGGGAAACAAACCAATAAACTATATGGAGTCTCTTACTCTTCTCTCAATACTAAAAAGATGATATTCTCTTGGAATGACCAAGATTATTCATGAATTTGATTCTTAGGTTGTTATGGATGATGTTGACTAGCATCTAGATATGGTGGGTAGAAAAAATTTTAGCTTGAGGGACTCTTTGGAGTTAGTTTCCTTTTTTATGTTTCTCGGGAGTGGAATATGGTAGCAAACTATTTAGCTAACTAGTATTTTTAATGGTGGGATGGTTGGAATGCTAGAGAGTGCGGTCAAATTTCCCCCAGAGTGTGATCAATATTTTGAGAAGATTGTTTTTTATAAAGTAATGTAGAAAAACAAGGGTGTTGACCCTATACAACCAGCCACAAGGGTGAGAAAGAACAAAAATAGTCTAACAGCAGAGTAACATTGTCAACGTAGGGACAACCTCAATAGATTAGAAGGAACGTATCATTTTCCATCCAAGGGTAAACCACAGTAAGAACCCTCACATCACTATAAAAAACCAATAGAAAAAAAATAACTAAAAACTAATCTATACCTGGTAGAGAGCATAATAACCAGAATAGTATTACACCTAGAGATAACAAACCAAAAAATAATAATGTTCGTCGAAGAGTTTATACCAGCGTAAAAGAGAGTTAAACAAGGACCACTTAGGGTCATTAACAGTAATAACTAGAGTACAAGTCCAAAGTGTAATTATCCTAACTTAGCCTCATCTTTAAACCATGTAATTTTAATCAATTACCATGCAAATCCTAAGTTTGACATTTTGTCAAACAGTTGGTAGGCAATCTGGTACTAGGCTTAACCTAGCTGTAGATATTTTCAACTGCTTTGTTTGATATTATGACATTCCTCCACTCTGTTGCAGATGGATTTGAAAAGCATATATAATTTATTTCATCTTAATAATCACAACTTTTCATATAAGTAAATCTTTACATTTAAACAATCATACTTCAATGTTTCAAAATTCTGGAAATACAACTCACTTTGCCAATTTTACTAAGTTCTTGAGTTCGACATATTTGAATTTAGATATTTTCCAATAATGCTACACCATATGCATTTTATTTAAAATCATTTAAGCATACAACACGTCATTCTCCAGAGTTGACATTTTTATTGTTTTCTCAGAATTAACATGCAAAATATTAAAGAACCTGGCATTGACTAGGTCTGCGTTTAGATTTGTTGATAGCTAACTCCTCATAGGAGTTTGTGTAGGGATATAATCCTCCACCCATGAGTTTCCCCTTCACGCGGTCTTCAGCTTATGATTGCATGGCCACTCCACATGTCTAGCACAAGTCCACGCACAATGATGACCAGTCAATCCCAGTGCAGTCTAGTACCTCCACGCGGCTATCTCTAGCATAGAAGATTGCTGCTTGAGATGACAATGAATGGCCTCCCTGCTAAGGCCCCAACATGTCTGCTCATACAATATGTTGGTCATGCAATTTTCAGTCCAGCCTGCATTTTCCAGTCAAGCCGCATTTTCCAGTCCAGCGGTTTCCAATAGGTGTTGGGTGGCTATGAACAAGGGACTCCCAATGGTGTAGCAAGGTAAGAGGATTCCACCTCTCTCTATCATGGCCAGCCAATGTCACACTCTAGTTTCAGTCTAAATAGATGAGACGCTGATCTAGACCTCTTGTGCTGGCCTCCGTTCAAACTGAATCAGATGTAGAATTTAGAAATCTCTCTAATTCATATACAACAGCACAAAGGAGGAAAATTGATTATACAATAGTGATCAATCAGAGATTAGATCCAAGAAGAATCAGTCTTTTGTAACTAATTTGACCCTTTATCTATGGCTCAGATAATTAGGAACAATTCCCAAGAACAATTTTCAATAATCAATATTCGATGCCAAGCTTCACAAATGAGCCTATATTTATAATTCCTTGGATGCAATAGTTCCAAAAACTATCATCAGTTAACCATTCATCAAAATATCAAATTCTTAAATCATTATAATAATAAAGTGTTATTATTATAATAATATAACCTTTTATTAATTAATAACATGTCATTATTAATTAATACCATTAATTATCAAATATGATTCTGATGATGATACCGACATCACCTGTTGAAGCGACTGATCTCATGGCCTTCAACTGCATTGCCAAAAATAGTAACTGGCCTGAACTGGCTTACTACAAATAATAATTCCAAAAATAGTAAGTAGTCTAGATTTGCGTTAAGACAAATCTGAACACTGAGACCCTCAAAACATCCTGTCAACTCACGGGGTTGTGCTAATGAGTTGACCATATTCAGGTTCCCAGAACCTGCTAATTTGGGGACATCACAATCTACCCTCCCCAAGATTGCTTGTCCTCAAGCAATCCCTAAGAAACTGTATATCACAATCCACCTGGATCCCAAGGATGAGCTTGTGTAATATCACTATCGCGCACAATTGGCCCCCGTAGCACTAACACCCAAATCACTGACATCAAGGACAACATCGTTCAAAAACTAACTGTAGGTGCCGATAGGAGAAACAACTCAGCAGAACTCAGCCCAACTGAAACACCAACTCTGCCAATACTTGAATCCCTTCCACCAAAAACAACCTTTGATAAACTATCCCAAGTGTATTGACACTACAAGTGGTCCCACTTGCAACTTCCAACTCCATCTACGAAGGATGGTACTAACCCATCCCATAATGGATGGTATGAAACTAGAGCTAACCCACATCGATGTAAATCCTCCACCTGTGGGTCAAAAGTAAAATGATGAGCATACCTTATAGTATAGTGTTGATAGAAATTCCTAACCTCCGTCAAAGGCTCATCACCACCAAACTGGGAATTAGGAGATGGCTCCAAGATCAAATTCTACAAAACTGGTCGGACAAGGTCCTGGGTGACTCTCTCAGCAAACCCAACCTCAAAATCTCTATGAGGGAGCATCATAGTCAAGTTACCTATAATCTCTCTCACCAAACGTTGAATTGCGCCAACACCCCAGATGAGAACACCCTCAGAAGCTCGGTAAGATCCCTCATGAAATTCTAAACTCTCAAGAAGGTGATCCAAGAATGACTCTATGCAGTAAAAAGTATATGTGGAAGCATCAACCTGCTTCCCTACAACCCATAGTTGATCCTCCTACAAATGTGATACTGCCAACTGTCTATTGTCACCAGCTGTATGTAATGTGATAATAGATTCGCTTCCCGCAGCCAGAAGCAAGTCACCGTGAGATCTCATCCCTACTGATGCTCTCACCTCCTCTGCACCCACTGCCCCCATATCTTGAATAGATGTGTCAGCCACATCATCACATCCCACATCTCCAACCATAGAAGCAAACTCACCACGAACCACCTCAATGTGTAACTGAACTGGGTCTAGGGTTGGTGTGGACCGAACATGGTCCAACTCTATGGTCAATTTCTCCAATCATGACTGTGACTCCTGTAAAGCCAACTGAGTGCTCTCTAAAACCTCAAAAGTTGTCATGAGCTCCTGAGTAAGCTCACTCACCTCATCCTCTCTATCCAAGAGTGCCTCATATGCTATACTCCCCCACTCAACTAGGTGATCCCAGTCAGCTACCAACTAAAAATAATCTTGTCTCAAAATCCTGATAGCCTCTCGTAAAGAGTGAATCTTGGTAAGTAAAAAGTAACAACTACCATTCTCCTCCTCCATAGGAGAACCCCATCTGTGAATAGCTAGCAGCTGTTGAGTAGCATCAAAATGCTCAAATGAAGTAACAATATCATGCTTGTTGACTCTCAACTGACTAGTCACATGATGACTCTAAATAGTCGACCTCCTATGCAACACCTCTGCCATGTTGTCCACACTACAAATAGAAGTGGTATTCAATGTACGCCTCTCAGAAACACTATCTCCTATTGTGCTACCAAATTAGCTCTGTGAACTGACAACTAAACTCGTGTCCTCAAATGGAGTATCAGCATCAGACATGTCTCCGTCAAACTCCTCCGTACATGAGGAAGTTGCTATCGAGTCTACCTCCTCAACACTCTCAGTTGCCCCATCCTCTATAACCTCTGAATAATCTAGATCCTGGGACTAATCTACCCCCTCCAACAACTTGGAGTCCTCTCCCAAGGTCTAATATAGACATGGCTCACTACTGGTGGAGTCATCCTCAGGAGTCACATAGGGAGTGTCCGAAGCAACCCATGATGCTAGCAAAGGCTCTATCTCCTCAGGTGTCTCAGACTAAACCTCATCTGACTCCATACTGACCAATGAATCTAGGTCATACTGGCATGAGTCTGTGTCTACTATCTCAAGCTCAACACTAGTATCATCACACACTGACTCCATGCTAAAATCCTCAATACAGGAGAATACTGGCATCTCCTCCACTAACCCCATCGCGGGACTGTCACTATCTAGATCTGTACAATCTGAATCCATCTCCTCAAGGCAGTCCTCAAAAGTGGTATCCTCCTCCTCTGGAAATCCAGAGTCCACCATCATATTCTCTAACACTACAGATCTCCCATTATCAGTAACTCCCTCAACATTGACCATAGAACTCTCCTCCTGGCAATCTAAACTAGAGTCACTGTTTGACTTGATAATACAATCTGGTGTGGTATTGACATCTACTGCAGTCCTCATCTCCTGCTGTATCACTGGATCATCAACACCACAACAAGGTAGCTCCATGCTCTCACCTATCCCATCTAAGAGGTGTGCTTCCTCTCTCTCTGGAGCTACACTATGATAGCTGACATATAAATCTCCGATAACAAGTCCCCCTTAAGAAAATCTAAATCATCAGAGGCAAATACCGCATCAACTACAGCAACTACTTGAACAGCCTCAACCTATTGAACCTCAGTACTACAGTCTACCACGAACACATCCATCTATCTATCATCAAAGACAAGAGTAGGTGTCGTACTATATACTGGTGGGTCTACATCTCAGACACCTATCAGAGAAATCTCAAGCTTCCTACATTGCAATCTCGATGATGGCCTATGAAAAGCAGAAACCATGTACCTTGCTTCCCTATCTACAGTCTCTGGATCTAAAAAACTTGTCACCAACCTCTACTGATGAAGTCTAAGTCTCTCCATTAATATATCTAACCTTTCATTACTCCTTGTACTACTGTGCCAGCTCTCGGAGCTAAGCCCCCTGTATCTATCCATCTCGAGAGTGCTAATCACTATAACAACAAATCTACATTCATAAATATTTTCCTACCCCATAGGATGGAAAGAAAATAGCTCTGATACCACTATAATGAGCCTGACATAGCCTCATCTTTAAACCATGTAATTTTAATCAATTACCGTGCAAATCCCAAGTTTGACATTTTTTCAAACAGTTGGCAGGCAATCTGGCACTGGGCTTAACCTAGCTGTAGATATTTCAACTGCTTTGTTTGATATTATGACATTCCTCCACTCTATTGTAGATGGATTTGAAAAGCATATATAATTTCTTTCATCTTAATAATCACAACTTTTCATATAAGTAAATATTTACATTTAAACAATCATACTTCAATGTTTCAAAATTTTGGAAATACAACGCACTTTGCCAATTTTGCTAAGTTCTTGAGCTCAACATCTTTGAATTTAGATGTTTTCCAATCATGCTACACCATATGCATTTTATTTAAAATCATTTAAGCATACAACATGTCATTATCCAGAGTTGACATTTTTATTGTTTTCTCATAATTAACATGCAAAATATTAAAGAACCTGGCATTGACTATGTCTGCATTTGGAGTTGTTGATAGCTAACTCCTCATAGGTGTCTGTGTAGGGATATAATCCTCCACCCATGAGTTGATCCTTCACACGGTCTTCAGCTTATGATTGTGTGGCCACTCCACACATTCAGCAGAAGTCCACGCACAATGATGACCAGTCAGTCCCAACGCAACCTAGTACCTCCACGCGGCTATCTCCAACGTAGCAGATTGCTGCCCGAGCTGACAGAAAATGGCCTCCTTGCTAAGGCTCCAACACATCTGCTCATATAGTATGCTGGTCAAGCGATTTTCAGTCTAGCCTGTGTTTTCCAGTCAAGCCGCATTTTCGAGTCCAGCGGTTTCCAATAGGTGTTGGGTGGTTTTGAACAAGGGACTCCTAATGGCGTAGCAAGGTAAGAGGATTCCACCTCTCTCTATCATGGCTAGCTAATGTCACACTCTAGTTTTAGTCTAAATTGATGAGACATTGATCTAGACCTCTTGTGCAGGCCTCCGTTCAAACTAAATCAGATGTAGAATCCAGAAATCTCTCCAATTCATATACAACAGCACGAAGGAGGAAAATTGATTATACAACAGTGATCAATCAGAGATTAGTTCCAAGAAGAATCAGTCTTATGTAACTAATTTGACCCTTCAGCTAGGGCTCAAATAATTAGGAACAATTCCCAAGAAAAAATTTTAATAATCAATATTCGATGCCAAGCTTCACAAATGAGCCTGTATTTATAATGCCTTGGATGCAATAGTTTCCAAAAACTATCATTAGTTAACCATTCATCAAAATATCAACTTATTAAATCATTATAATAATAAAGTATTATTATTATAATAATATAACCTTTTATTAATTAATAACATGTCGTTATTAATTAGTACCATTAATTATCAAATATGATTCTGATAATGATACTGACATCACCTACTGAAGTGACTGATCTCATGGCCTTCAACTGCACTGCCAAAAATAGTAACTGGCCTGAACTGGCTTACTATAAATAGTAAGTCTAGATTTGCAATAAGAAAAATCTAAACATTGAGACCCTCAAAACATCCCGTCAACTCATGGGGTCGTGCTGATGAGTTGACCATATTCAAGTTCCCAAAACCTACTAATTTGGGGACATCACACAGAGAAAACTAGAAATGCTTAAGTAAATTATCACGGGTCCAAGAAGGCAAAGAAAAACCAAACTGCAAAAAAATAGAGGGACCTGGCCCTATTTCTTTGGCTTCTTTCATTCACTGGTAAGAATCATCATCTCCCAATCTTTTGTGAGGAATTTGAAGAGTTCCTTACATTCCACCGCATCTTTGGTATCCTTTCCAGTGTCCTCTTACAACAAGAAAAAAGTGGTCATTGAGCTATGCATCAGCTTCAATGCATACCTATAAACATTATACAATTTGACATCCACCTCAAAAATCTTCCCATCTAACAGAAATATTCTTTTCCACCTATTCAAGACTCATAGTCAATGAATCACCATCTCCCAAGGTAGAGTCTGCATTTCACTTATCATCTTTAAGCAGAGCCTTTCCTTTATCTTTAGTCATGGGAACCATAGTGGTCTCCTTATTCTCATGGGTAGGAACACCAAGGTTAGAATTGATGCTCATTAATACATGGGTAGAGGATATATCCAAGGCAGTCTTAAAAACCTCTTTCCCACCCATATCCTTAGACTCAACATTGTCCAAGTTTGAAACCTCTTTCATTGTTTCTTTTTCAGGTTTTCCATTGAGGCAGGTGGACCTATGAGGGGTATCGGCCTCCTCTATGATCTCCACATTAGAGTCAAATTTAATTTTAAGTTTTTTAGTAGATTTGGTCTTAGTTTTAATTATAGGGGCTTCCCTCTTGGCACTCTTTTCCTTCTTTCTTTTGGAGGATTCCAGGGAAGAATCCTACAAAATTTTGAGAGTAGGGTTTTTTGCTTATGGTTGGGACCAAGTGTCCATAGGGATATTTGATGGTGGGGTAGAATTCTCAAGCACTTCTTCAACAATGATTTGGTAGGGAGGGAAAAGGGCCAGGTGAAAATAATAGAGGTAGAACATAAGGCCCTGGTGCAAGATGCTAAAATACTTCACATGGCTCTTAGCCTCGGCCACATCTTTAACAATATTTTCAAAAGAATGTAACAGGTAGAATGGAATGGAAATAACAATGTGGTTTCTTAATATATTTAAGAAAGGGAGGTGGTAGTAGTAATACACACCAAATCTACCCTCCATTGTGAAGTACCTCATAAGAACAAGGCAGTCATGATCTGACTCTGAGATCTCATCGCAATCAAATCCCCCTCTGAGCTTTAGAGCCTGCTCCCCCACGTAGAATATTTGGTTCAAACTATCAGTATCAAGGATCTTAACCATATTTTTCCATTTGCAGCCCTCAGTGGATAGGCTCATAGCCTGAGAAACATCTTTGTTAAACTCAAATGAAATCTCACCCATAGTAACCCTTCTGTCATCCCAATAACTAACAAATTACTTGGAAAGATTTTCATCGTGGCCCTTCAAGAGCTCCATGAATTGGGAAATTCCACCCTCCTTACAGATATTCCAAACTATACCATCATTCTTCCATTCATCACACTTATATGGTTTCACATGCACACAGTCACCATCTATATTGCAGTAGAGGAAAATTAACAAAGTGCACAGAATAAAGCTAACAATAATCGTAAAGAAATTTTGTGAATAAACCCCCAAGAATGAATTTTTGAAGTGGATGATCATTAAAGGGAGGAGAAAATAGAAATAAAGAAATCATTGAATTCAAATCCAACCCGTATCAACTCCCAGCCCTAAATTACCAATTTTCTCATGTGAGAGGTCTCCTAAATAGAAAGTACTCAAGGAGATAATATTTCTAATAAATGTAAGAGTTTTCTCAAGTTCCACCAGCTTATCCAATATCCCATTAAAACCATAGTGATACAATAAATTATGAATCTTGCATCTCGATAAATCATGATGAAAAAACATGTTGACACATAAGCCCACAATCTGCCCATGTGGCCAATTTAAACTGGTCTTAGAGGAAATTGCCAACGGATAGTAGACCTAGCACCCGCCAAGAAGCTCTAACAAGGCTAGAAGCATAGGATAGCCCTTAGTTTTTCCCATCATTAAAAGAAATGGGGTTTCCTTTCTCATGAATGCAAGAGTCCAGAGAGTGAGGGAACTCTCCATTCACTAGCATTTAATATCAACATTGTCTAACCCAACAGAGGCAAGATGGTCAGCAACAACATTATCCTCTCTATAGATGTGTTTTAGGATGAAGTTATCAAAACCATTGAGGCCACAGATTTCATGAATAATACCTTGGATAGAACATCTAAGGGAGAAGGTCCCTTTGGTAGCATTTAAAATTAACTAAGAATCACCCTCAATCACAAGAGTGTGTATGCCAATAGAGAGGGAAAACTTAATGCCCCAAAATAGAGCCATACATTCATCCTGATTAATAGTAGAGTTGTGCAAGTGACCCAAATAGGAAGAAATTAACATATGATTACGATATATGATGATGTTACCCCCAGCAGCCAACCCATTCCTAGAAGCACCATCAAATTTGAGCTTACACCAAGCGAGGACAAGAGGTTTCAAAAAAGTATAAGCTCGAGAATTTTTTTTGGAATTGTTAAACTTCTTGAGATCCTCCAAGAGTTTCCAGGGGGAATCCAACAAGGAGTCCCAATGAGAAGGAGGCTTGAGGAGGATTTTCCATTTTTTGATTAAAATATTCTCTTGGAGGTGTTTATAAAGAATGAACAACACATCATCAGCAGATTGTTCCTTATCATGAAAAACCTTGTTATTCCTTTCTTTCCACAAACACAAAAAAACATGAGAAGGAAATTGGATCCAAATTTGTTTGATAAGGGGGTGTAGGGATGGGATTTTCCAATCCATTATGAATTGTTGAATGGAATTTTGAAAGATCCATTGGATGTTAATTCTTTTAGAATGTGCTGCCAAATATAGGAAGCAAATTTACAGTGAATAAATGAGGGAGGAATATTTTTAGCATCATGTTTGTAGAGATAGTAACAGTTGGGGAATTGGAAACTACACTTCTAAAGATTATTTTCCCGTGGATGGAGGCCCACCAAAAAAAAAAAAATTTTGGGACAGGCTGGGCATTCCAGACTCTCTGCGAGCAATTAGGATCTCCATTAAAATTGAGCAATGAGAGGTAAGTAGATTTTATAGAGAAGGAGCCATAGGTTTGGAAAGTCTAGAAAAACTAATCCTCCCTAGGTAAAATTGGAAGTATGAAGCGGCAAAAAAGAATCTGAAGATCAAAGACTAGGTGGATCATGTCCTATCTATTATTAAAGTGTTGCCGCATATTTTTACATCCACCCCTAGGGGTAAAGTAGTCAGAAATGAAGGGTCTTAGAGCCATTTTAGCATACCTCATGAGAAAAGAAAAACCATTGTCCATGAGAGGCATATTCCCCATTTATTTGTCTTCCCAAAATTTTATAGTCTTCCCATTACCACTATTCCATTTGTGACCTTCCTTTAGCAGCAGTCTATATTTAATAATATTCATCCAGATTTTGGAACTAGTAGTGAGGTCATTCACCCCAAAGGCCTAGTGGAAGAAACCATGATTGAGATACTTGGCCTTCATAATATTACACCAATCTACATTTCCAACTTAGTGGTTCCAACCTATCTTGGCAATGAGATATTTGTTCAAACTTGTGAGTTTCCTCACACCCAGAACTCCTTGAGATTTAGGGTCGCAGACTATGTCCCAATTAACTAGTTTCATTCTTCACTTTTCCTCCATTCCATTCCATATAAATGTCTTTTGGATTCCTTCCCATTTTTATAGCCATGCTACTAGAGATTTTGAAAATAGAGAGAAAATACATTGGAATACCTTGTAGGCAAGCAGTGAGTAATTGGAGTATACCAGCATTAATCAGAGTTTGTCTTTCCACCCCACAAGTTTCTTCTATGTCCTTTAAATAATTCCATTACAAAAGGTGGAGTTAACCTCCTTCATAGTGAGGGGAGGCCCATATAAGTATCCAAGATGTTAGCACTTTGGAAACCCAATATACCCCTAATTTTAGTTTGAAGATCCTCCTTGGTGTTGAAGAAGTAGATCTTACTTTTTTGGTAGTTGATGCACTCACCAAAAGTGAAAGAATAATCTTGTAATAGCCTTTTCCATTCCCTAAATTCTACCACAGATGATCTATCAAATAGGAAGGTTTCATTCACAAATTTTTTTAAGACATAAGGAGGCAGAAAGGAAGCATCTCTTATACCCTGAATATGGCTAGTGGAGGAGAGGTTGAATAAATTTCTACTAAGGACCTCTGTAAAAAGATGAAGAGATAAGAAGATAGAGGATCTCCCACCTGAGACCTTTACCATTAGGGAAGAACCCCCAAGGAACTCCATTGACCAAGATAGAATATTGGATAGTATCCACACAAATCTTAATCACAGAAATAAATTTATCACTAAAGCCAAATTTGGAAAGTACCTTATATAGAAATTTCCAATTGACCCTATCATAAGCCTTAGAAATATCAAGTTTAAGGGTCATACCTTGGTTTTGGATTTTTAACATGGAGTGAATTATTTCATGAGTATCAATGGAAGCATCAAGGATGTGTGTGCCAGGAATGAATCCCTTCTCGGTATAGCTGATGCATTTATCCAGAAGAGGCTTCAATATATTGACCAAGACCTTGGAAAAGATTTATAGATAGTGTTGCAGAGGCTTATCAGTCTCAATTTATACATGGACTTAGGTTTTGATATTTTAGGAACAAGGGAAATGAAAGTGTTGTTCAACTTATTTAGCAGCTTCCCAGTTCTAAAAAGGTCCCAAGTTGCCCTGATAACATCAAAGTTGATAATGTCCCAAAATTCCTAGAAGAAAGCTGAACAGAAGCCATCCAAGCTAGGGGATTTAAAGGAATTCATAGAAAAAATAGTAGTTATAACCTCATCATCATTATAGGAGCCAATAGGATGTTATTATCAAATTTTTCAACCATAGTAGGGAGGTGAACTAATAACTCATCCTGGATGAGAGGATTAGCCACTCATTTTTTATAAAAGGTCTTTTAGAAGTAGTTAGCCATTAATTCTCCAATTTTTCCTTCATCCTTTATGATTGATTATCTACACTCGGGAGGGAGGTGGTGGTATTTTTTTTTGTGAGTGCTAGAAGTTCTATGGAAAAAGGAGGTATTGCGGTCTCCCTCTTTCAACTAAGCAATTAGGGACTTCTACTTCCAATAAATTTCATCTTTGTTGGTATTATCTTTCCATTTTTTCTCCACATTTCCTCCTCCTCATGAAGGCCATTGGAGAAGTGACTATTAGCCATAGACTTTTGGAAATTGGCAAGTTTGGCCTCAATTTCCTTTTTTTGTTTAAAAATTTCTCTAAAATAGGACTTGGACCATCATTTAACCTACATTTTGATGATATTCAGTTTATGTGAGATTCTTTGCATCATAGAGCCTTGGAAAGGAGTTCTCCCCCAATGAGCAATACAATCTTGAAAACTAGGGTGGGTGGTCCACATGATCTCAAAATGGAATAGGTGTGTACCATAGAAGGGTTTATGGGACCACTGGAGAAAAATGGGATTGTGATCTGAAACCATTCTAGAGAGGGAGGAGAAGGAATCATTGAAACCAAGGTCCTAGCTGGAAGATACAAGGAACTTATCCAATCTGACCTAAATTAGATGGTTCTCTTTCTTTTTTTTGGACCAAGTAAAAGGGGAACCCTTCAAATCCAAGTCAAGAAGGATAGATTTGTTGATGAACTTAGAGAAATTGTTCATGTTATCATTCTAGTCTCCCAAACCCCCAACTTCTCATAGAGGTAGAGAGGGGATATAAAGTCACCATTCATCATATACAAAGCATTATTATCATCCATACTAAGAGCATGAATCTCATCCCATAGATCCTTTCTACCTCCCCTAAAATTAGGGGCATAAATGTTAAAAGGATGTCAGCATAGGTTATCCAATTTGAAGGTGCCAGCAAGGTAGCAGTGGGAAAAAAAAGGCTTCCCCAGAAATCTTATTAGGATCCCACATAGTGGAAATCCCACCAAAGGCATAATCTTCCTTGCAGTAGTAGAAAGTGGCCCCTAGCCAAATTCTACTGGTAATTAAGGAGAAAACTTGAAAAGCCATTTTCACTTCCTGTATGAGAAGGATGTCCAATTTGAGATCTGAGATACACTATTTAAGAACAAATTTCTTTTGAGGACTATTGAGCCCCCTTATATTCAAAGAGAGGAAATTTATCTTTTATTGCGCTAAGTAGAGTCCATGGTAGATTTCCTCCCATTAGCAATATCCCTTGCGGTAGCTTTGATTCTAGCCTATCTTTCTGACGGCCTGACAGGTTCATTTTATGAGCCCACATCAACCTTCTTGTTTCTAGTTTTCCTTTTTTTGGTCTTCCAATCTTCCCTCTCTTCATCTGAGGGGGGTGGGGTAACCTTTCCATTAGGAGTAGAAATAATAGACTTTGTGACTTCCGCAACCACAACCTCAACCATAGAAAGATTCCTGCAAGCTCCAAGGGAGAACTAAGGAGTATCAACCATGAGAGACGAAGCACTAGAGGGATCACAAATTTGAGAGACCCCATTAGCAACAACTATAGAGAAATCCTAAGTGGATTTTTAGGAACAAGAGTAGGAGAGGGGCATATCTAATCCTTGACATCAACCAACGAGATGGAGTCAACAACAATAGGAGAAGGGCCATTATTTAAGGCAAAGAGGGAGTTTCCCCATCCTCAAGGGAAGAAAGGGGAACACACTCCACAATCCTACCCCCATCCAAAACATGGCCAAGGGACTTTAGTAAATCAGTCACATCCCTAATGAAGGGGTAATCTTCAAACCTAGTAGCAATGAGGTTACCATTTTCCTTGGGAGTCACTTTAGTGTTGTTCATAGCTAGCAGAGAGGAGCATTTATCCTTTAGCTTGGGGTCCTTAGATGTGGGATCCTTACGATCAGCAATGGTGTGGCCATGCCTAGCACATTTTTGGCAGATTAGGGAACCATTATCATAGACAATCATCTAGGTCCATTTACCCCACTTGGATTTTAGGGAAATGAAATTAGGGAGAGCTTTGTTAATAGAAACATTAACACAAAAATGAGCGAAGACTAACCTTGACTTGGCAAGAGTGATGGAATCTGCAGTCACATATTGGCCAAAAGAGTCTCCAATCCAATGGAAAATCAGTTCATTCCATAACTCAAGTGGGAGACCATGTAATCAAACCCACACTGGTGTCATTTATTTAGTTTTGCAGAGGGGTCAAAGCTAGGTTTCCACTTAGGGAAGGCAAGGGAATATTTTTCATAAGCCCAAGCACTAGAGAGAGAAAAAATGAGATCTTCCTCCAAGGTAAACCTAAAGAGGAAGGGGCCCCTTGGAATAGCAGAAACACAAACGCTCCCCTTAAGATTCCATCTATCACTAGCCCATCGTCTGACCATATCAATGGTGGGTTTGAAACAAAATAAATGCTGAACTAGGGGAAAATGAATATTTAAGACGATTTTATCCATTACAACATCTGAGAGAGAAATCTCAGTTCCCTCTTCAAAAAAAGCAATCTCAGGGAGGAAGGATTCATAGGAGTTGAAATTATTATCATGTGACCCAACAAGGGCACCCTTCCAATCTTCCTTGGGGGCCCATTGGCATTAGATTCCTGAATATTGTCGGAGGAGGAGGCCATAGTACCATTGGAAATTGGAAGAACCTTTGTAACCATCATAAAAGAATTCGCCTCACACGAGGCCACAATAGATACCCCATGTGCCTTAATAGAGGTAATATTATCTATAGAAGGTGGGTTAGATTGTGGGGAGAAAGGGTCCCCCAGGGCTCGTCACCATGGCTAGGAACAATTTGAAAAAAAAAAGGTGGGAAACATAAAATTTGCAGAGCAGACGTATTTTTATATATTGAGAAGATTTTTATGGAGGACATTGTGAGATATTTGTGGACCATTGTGGGTCACCTTATTGTTTGTGTTTTTTATCTTGCTCTCTTTTTTGGTCTTGTTTACCCTTTGATTTGTACTACTCTTTTTAATTTAATAAAAACTTTTCTTTCATTTTATATATCTCTTTACTCCTTATTTTAGAAATATTAATTATATTATATTAGTATTAATTATATTATATTAGTATTATATTATATTAGAATTTATTTTAAATACATCCACTGTTGGAATAATAGAATGGTGTGTACTAAGAGGGGAGGGGTGATTTAGTGCCCTTAAAAAATTTTGTCAATTAACCTTTAATCCTTTAGTAATCAATTCCATGTATTACTGACCATATGTGATATTCTATCTTTGTGTATGTAATATCAAGTTATACACTTAATTTGCATGTAAACATTCATAGAAACATTCATGAAATGTAATGACACATGACACAAGATTTGGTAACGTGGAAAACCCCTGTTAGAAGGTAAAAATTGCGGTGGGGATGAAACCCACAAAACTTCACTATCTGTAGAATGGAAGGGGTCAGTTAAGGCTTACAATTTTGATCACTTCTAATGATCTTACCCTGTTACGAGTAACATTTTAGACTGGTTAGGTCTAGTCGGTTAAGAGATTTAGCAACATTATTTAGTGTGCACTCGGTTAAGAGATTTACATAAGGATTGTTAAATCCGCCTTCTTAAAGGATTTCTTCTATTTGATACACTTGTTAAAATGCAGTCAAAAATACGTATTGACAACAATAGGATTTCATAGATTAAATCATAGTCAAAATACTTGTACCTATCAAACTTTAATCCTTGATTCAGCTTTATCAATCATATCAACCTTGCTTGAGATTCTTATCTTGGACATGTCAATTACTTATTTACAACGGTGTTGACCTTGTCTCTCTTTTTCAATCTGCTTATTTTTGTCCTGATGTGTTCCTAGGATGATCACACGTCTGTGTTATTTTGTGATCCCAAAATGATCTCACACTTCAACTACATTATTTGACTACATGTGTTCCCAAAATGATCACACATTAGTCAAAGAGGGGCAAATGTATCCACCCTAAAATGGTCGCCTAGACTTTGGCCCCCATTTTATTATTTTATCATTTTATCAATTTCCTAAATCAATACTTTGCAACATTTTCAATTCAAATCAATTTCCTTGATCAAATTGTAATTAATTCAATTATTCAATTACTTCAATATTTCCTAAGGTTTGATCATTTTTATTTAATTAAAAGATTTAATCTCCCTTTTAATTAAATAAAATTCCTCTTATTTAATTAAAAGATTTAATCTCCCTTTTAATTAAATTCCTCTTATTTAATTAAATTCAATTTCTCCCATTTAATTAAATAAAATTATTCTAATTTATTTAATTATAAAGAAACCCCCTCTTTTAATTAAATAAATAAAAATCCCCACTTAAAGCACTTTATTTGTTGAAAAAAGGCAATGAATTAAATAAAAATCCCTTTTTCATCACATCTTCCTAAGTGGTGGGTTTTTGCCTCTTAATCTCAACCATTGATTATTTCTTTTTGCCTCTTAATCTCAACCGTTCACTTTTCTTTATAAGGA
>MU225019.1:505363-522370 GCA_018584345.1 Thuja plicata | reverse complement strand
TTCTCTCTTCTTGTCTTCTTCTTCTTGCATCCAAGGCTATTCATGTAGATTAGATTCATGTTTATTTTCATAGATTAGATTTGCATATTTCCTTTCATAGATTAATCATGCATTGTTATCATTTAGAGTAATTTCCTTTTCATGCATTGCAATCATATAGAGTAGATCTCATTTTTATGCATTTGAATCTCTCGTTTCATGGTGTATTTGCATAAGCACTAACTAGGTCAATCTGAGGGCCTCCATTTCAAACCTTTGCACTCCATGACTAGAGAGCTATGGATCAATATTTGAGGCCTCATTCTTGAGAAACCTTGGATGGAATGATTCATAGAAGTGTGACACATTTTCATCACACAATTATGTGCAATCTTGAATTATTGAGTATGGATCCTTTAAGTTCACAATATGATGTATCACCTATAGTGATTGATAAATACCTCTGTTCTACTCAGTAGCCTTGAATCTTGTTCTTGATAACTGATTTCATCTTTTGTTGTCCTTCTGTATAAAACTCTGTCTCTGATCCATAGATGTGCTCTTTGGCTACAATCATCATCACATCAACTTGTTCTGATTGATTACACATCTATTTATACGATGAATTGACCTAAATAGGTTTCACGCTTTTCAATGATAACTCTATGATCAAAGGTTTACAACTTGACCTTGATCTCCTAGTTTGCATGTTTACAATCAGTTAGACTAATTAAAAAAATTACATTTTCTTTACTTGTCCCTCAAGAAATGGTTTTAAAGATATGCTTTAAAGCTAAATATAAAAATTAAGTGTTTTATCTGACGTGTAACTCAAATCCACATTTCTCAGAATTAAAGTTGTCTCTCGATAGACTGGTGCTCGGGTTGCTTTGTAGTCTTTCCTCGGTGATGTCTTTGTAGACATTCAGCTTCTCGGTTTGCTCTGAAGACTGTCTGTTGGTATTCATTGTGAACTTGTCTGTCGTGTTCCTATGTTAACATGTTTGTCATTTTACACTGTTAACTGCTATGTCGGGTGACTCTTTAGGTTGTGTCATCAGTTTACATTGTAACATGTCCATCAGTGAAAACTAGTTTCAGTGACCTCTGTAAACTGTCATGTCGGGTTACACTATAACTTGTCTTTCGATGATCATGCTACTGATGGTTCAAAAACTATTTCCATTGTATACTAATGGAAAAATATGATCATCAATCCACACCATTACACTCTACCCTTTATGTCATTGTAAAAGGTAATTCCACATTAATAAACCCATATATACAAATAGTAATAAATATATCTTAAGTGCATCTATCTAAAAAATGTTAGGAAATATCAATTGGCCTATAATTAACAAATAAAGAAATCTCAACTTCATAAATCAAAATATCTATTTCTTAATTCATAAATATTACTATTTTGACATGAAAATAGTTATCAAGTTTAAACTAGTGTACCAATATTTAAAAAAATATCTATGTAAAATACACAAAGAGATAAAATTTTAAAATATTTAATAAATTCATAAATTGATTTTTGGTTTGTAGATAAAAATTGTGAGATAAACAATGGTACAAAATGATGCATGTATATATTTTAGTCTAGAGCATATTTATGTATACCTGTGACACTATGAATGTAATCAAGGTGTAACTTCAGCAGCTACATTAAAAATTCTTAAACAACAATTAATTTTATAATGCATGTCAATCAATCAAGAGTGGAGTTTCTAAAAACTTGGGACCTTCAAGCTTCTATAATGCCTAAACATTGATAATAACAAAATCTTACAATTAAAATTCAAAAAAACTGTAAAAGTTTGATATTTTAAACTATTAACTTTATAAAAAATAAACAAAATTTTGAAATGAAAATTTATGAAGCTATTTGATTTTAAAAATCTTGTAAATGAATCTAGTAATACTCCAAAGCTTCATAAGATTTTCAAATTCCATAAGATCTAAAATCACAATAACTTCCCTACAATTAATTTATACCATGAGCCACAATCACCTCCCCTGCAATGAATTCAAAGAACATTTAGAGAAAAAAAAATTACTTTCATATTCTTTAAATCTATCATATTCATCAAGTCAAATATTTTTTAGATTTTAATAATGTGATAAGATAATTTCTATTTCTTTTTTTTCACTTGGTCTCATAACCAAGTCAAATTATTTATAATGTATTGTCATTTTTCTAGCAAATCCCTCCTTCCTTCCTTCTTAACATGTCATCTAAGCATAGATGACTCCAAATATTCCACAACAAATAAATAGATTGTATATTTATAGAAGGTTGTTTCTCCTTTTTCATTCAATTCCTATGCAAACTCATGAGAAGCACTCCAGAGCTCTCAAGAACACTTTCAACTGCAGTAAATAGAAGACATAATAAATTTTGAAAGGCCAAAGGAAGTCATTATTCTATAGTAAACAAAGAGCAACAACACAAATTTCAAATCTTCAAAACAAATAATACAAACCTTCAATGAAATTCATTTGTAATATTCATTAATTAATGATCTGATTGATCACATATTCATCAACATTCAACACATGATGAGCTTTACAACATATGATGAGTTGCTTATACAAAAATAACTATGATTGGTGATCACCTAATTTTAAGCATTTATGTTTGGCCTCAATCATTCCTCGTATTTGTCAAATTCACTTAAAAAAATATTATAAATAGAAATATTATGATAAATACCACTTAAACTTTTTGAAATTTTTACTTCTCTAGAAAAATAGTGTTGTTGATGCTTTGAATGTGGAGAAAATTATCTCATTTTTATGTTCATTAATTCCTAATTCCTATTTTAGGAAGATAAAACAGTGCTTTAAAGTAGCAAAAATTAAAGCAAAATAATTGATTTAGACAAAGAAATATTAAAATTTCATTTTTGTAAAAATAAAATAAAATTTTATTTTTTCGTTTGAATTTTTTTTATGAATTAAGCATAAACATTAATTAAAAATATTAATATATAATTTAAAAAATAAGTTTTTGAAGGATATAAAATCACTCCCCAATATAATCAAATGATTTGTACTTGGATATGGAAAACCAACATAAACATGGGTTGAGTCCAAAAGTGGGAGAACACCTAAGCAACTAATGCAGTATCAGTTGATGGATGTGGCTATGGATCATCCTTATTTGCCCATACATTAGTGGGGTCAAGATTAGGTTCTGGAATAAACCACCCATTAGCTACCTCCTCTTCCTCCTCATTATCCTTCCTGCCTGGAGAAATAGCTAGGGCAAGCCAAGGAAAGCACTTTGAAGAGGAAGGCCAACTAGAATCACCACCCAAATTGGGCCAATCTGTACTAACTGGAGTAGAAGTAAAACCACCAATAGAGGATCATCTAGAGGCAAGACCATGTTGAGGTGGATAAGCTAACCATCAATGAGAGAAATCTCGGCAGTCCTTAGAAATTCGTCAAGGAGCTTGTGAATGCAGTGTATGGGAATACTTGGTAGAGGTACTATGACCATGAAAATGGTCACAGGATGATGAATGACTGTTAGCGACAAAACCATCTGGTAGGAATTTGGCAACTATATAAGGGGCATTTCCCCAATGTTGCAAAATCTCTTTCAAATGTGCCACTTCAAGAGCCACATTATCTACTTGTACTTGAATCTGTAACATCACATTATTGAAAATACATGCTTTAGAAAAATTAGAAACAAAAGTATCAATACATGAGTGAGAAAATATAACCGCATTCTTTTCCTTGCCAATAGGAAATGAGATTTCCATTTTGAAAGTATGTCAAATCTAAAGGAATTAAGAAGGAAATATAGGAGAATCACCCAATATGACCATATGCTAAGTAAAGAATTATGGTCGAAAGGGACTAAAGAAATCATGAATCTAAACCCAGTATTGTTGTGCCCCTTTACAAAACTATAAAATGTGAAGGAAAGATTTAATTTGATCACAAAAAGGATAGTGAGGGTCTATTACTCCAAAATGCTAAAGACAAGGACCCAAAGGCAAGCCTTGGTAAAGAATACATCAGAAAAAATGAGCAATTTTGGGCTTTGTAATAGTAGAAAAAATAGTAAAAAATATCCTTCTTCGGGTAGAAAGAGAGGACTACAAATGTCAGCGTGGTTCAAAATGGGGACCATAGGCATATGGGGTGAGAGTCAGTGATAACCCAGACGTACTTTATAGCTACAAAATGTTGTTTGTGTGTACCAATGCCAATCTTTCCACAATGACTTGAAAGATAAAATACCAATTTTGTGAATCAACTCCAAAGGTGAAGCTTAAATCACGAGATCAAAATTTTGACAATCTTAGCAATTGAGGTGGAATTGAACTTGTAGGTCTTCCTAAGTGTGTAGGCTCATTCAAGGTCTAGAAAAGAGGTCTCAAGGGGTTCAAATGCCATGCTTGTGAAATTGAAGAGCATGGATACCTGGGAGATGGGCCAGAGGAAGGCCTTGAATCTAAATAAGAAAAGACCACCAAATATTATGTTGGTTAAAGGAAATTCCATCACAAAAACCAATGCCATCCCAGCAGAGCCAAGGATTGGCTGCTTCCCAGGAATACCAAATGCTTTTAGAAATAAATGATCCCTGCATTTGAAGTATCTCTCTCATTATCAAAAAGGTTTGAAAGGTAATCCATTCCCATGTTTGTATATGAAGAGGGAAACCAGATGAAATACAATGTCGGAGGAGAATCTTCCAGGCTTCGTTTGTAGAGATGGATCAAATCACCCATTTGATACATAAGGAAAGCCCTTGTTTCTGGGTTGAGATAAGTCCCAAGCCTCTAAATTCTCTAGTAAGACAAAATAATTCCCATTCAACCTATGAAAACTATGCTTTTCCATGTCTATGGCCCAAAGGAAATCATACAACAACTTTTCAAGTTTGTTGTAGGAATTGTTAGGATTGAGGAACACTGAGAGGAGGGTGAGCCAGTGTTCTAAAACTTTTAACTTTATTAATCTGATTCAACCATAAACCAAATTCAATTATAATAAAACAACTGTAACACAAAAAAAACATCCATAGAATCATAACACATTGATTTTGCGTGGAAACCCGATTAAGGGAGAAACCATAGTGGGGATGGTACCCACAAAAGATTACTTTGCAGAAATAATAATCATATTAAATTTTGAGTAAAATAGGAGTCGAATGCACATGCATTCAAGCTTATATCCTAGATCACACTTCTCAATTACAAAAAAAAAAGGTTGCAACCCTTAGGAAAGCACGTTTCTTTACAAAAAGTATTAGACTAGAATCCAAAATGGTGAGCTGAAACTTAGCATCACATATGCCTATATAGTTCCATGTAAGAGAAACATAAATCTCTTCTCAATCTGCAATATCACTTCTTCTCATACCAAATTTTCATGTACAATATCCAACCATATAAAATCTAACCATCACATGCATAAACCATCTCAAAAACTTGATTTAATATACCCGGTTGCAAAAATAATATCTCAATTTGTTGGCCTCAAAAATATAAGGTGTAAAGTGTAGAACATCATCCAAATCAGATCGTCAATCTGGTAGGATCGTTGATCAATCCAATAGCTGACAGTTACTATTCTTCATAATTCATTGTATACTCGATACTAAGAACTCCATAACTTGAAAAAATGATAACATAAATAGGTATGATCATAGAGCAAGGTGGAATATACACTGTAGAGTCTTCTACTATATTCACAACTCAAAATTCCTCCATACCGATATATTTACCGAAGCCTCTACAATGTCCCTATACTGCCATACTTAGAAAAAATTATAATATAACCTTCAATAATCACAAAATATGTCAAGAGATCATGAGAATAATGTATAGTTTCCATCAATAACAACATACAAACCATCCATACAAGTTCCTTTTGCCAACAATCTCCCCCTTTGGCATTCATGACAACACTTAGTCAAAATGACTAAGTGTCCAAACAAAATGCCAAACTCCAAAAAAGATATATCCCTAACCAAAATTTTGTGCTCCCATTGAGTTGAATATCTCATTTTTCACTCCTTATCTCTCCCCCTTTGACATCAATGGTAAAGATTGGACACAAAAGATTCATCTACCAAAATCCTATGTATTATTGTTGTATACAGATGTGCAAGAATACTAAAAAAAGTTTGAGTACATCTGATAAATTGTTTCTTAGAGTAGAAAAATCTATATCCCAACTCTTCTTCATGCTCCTCATTGCTTCAATGTTCCCATAAATAACATAATTTTCCTTCTCTACTTTAACTAAGTATGATGTGTCTAGTGAATTATAAGTTGCTTATGCTTCCTTTAACCTGTTTATCAAAACATCAAGTTTAGGAAAAATCAAGTTCATTAACTCACCAATCCTTCCTTTTACTATATCTATCTCAGTTAAAAGTGTTTTGATCTTATCATTCAGGGATGTCACTTGAAATGCATGGACTGAAGTGAATCCCTTTAAAGGATCAAATGTCTTTGATATTTTAGTTAGATTCACTTCACTATCTTTATGAATTTATCAACATCAAAAACACATTTAGGATAATCAATACAACCTCTATAAATTATGCTCCCTTTGGTTAAATCATCCTTCACCCTTTGAATTTCTAGGCCTAATGAAATTTTGTCTTGGGCAATTTTTGTGTTTAGCTGATTGAATCTTATAGCATCATATTTGCTCTAAAATTTTGTCAATGTTGACTTCTCCAAAGATTCAAAATAAGTATTTTCTACATTCAACAAACCTTCAAGATGACCCTGTGTAGACTCATTCTAAATTTTTATGTGGGTTGGCATGGTCTTTCTCAATAATTCATATGCAAGTGCAATAAATTCATGGTACTTCCTATGTGTTCTTAGAATCTTTGTTCTTTCTTTAGCATGGGCTACCAAAGCAAGTCCTATCAACTGAACTAGACTGAGAGTATCCAACTGAATTGGACCTTTTGTGATTTTCATGTCCTCCAAGTCAGTAATATGCTCTTCAAAGAATTTAGCCATTGCTTTTGCAGTGTCTCTTGCTTCTACTTTAAACTCAATTTTCTCCTTGGGACCTTTCCCCTCAACTCCTTCAAGACTCTGATCTGAATTTGTCTCTTTTTCTTTTTTAATCTTCTCAACTTTATCTTTGTATACATCTACATTTGTTTTCTTTGACATGTCATCTATCTGATCATTTGTATTGTCTTTTTCTACCTCTTGTTTCTCCTTCTCATCAAGAACATAGTCTTCCTTTTTCATAGACATCTTAATGTCATCATGGATATCCCCTTTGATCTCAACTAAATCTCTATTATACTTTTTCAGATAGGTAATCACTACATCCTCTAATAATATATTTTCTTGCTCATCATGCTTACTGTACTATCTCTTTAATTGAACTAGTATACCATGAAGTGTCATGTTCTTTAATACATCATTTAATATGAAATGTGGCTTACTTAAATTAATTTTAGGCTCCACACTTGTAGGATCATATTTAGGTGTTAGGCCACTTACTACTCTGGCTACCTTGGCTCCTTCTATCCTCAAATTCTTCACTGCATCATTTGAGTCAGTAGCTTCATTTTTGTCATCATCCTTGGTTCCTTTATATGTTCTTTTGACTTTGGACTTAACCCTTTTTTTTGTAGATTCAGGAACAACCTTTAGTTTCAAATATTTAGGTTTAGTAGCCTTTAGTCTAGGTGACTTAGGAGTCTTTGATTCCTTTGTAATTGTTGGCTTCTTCTATGATGGACTAACTAATTTTTCCATTGAACTTATTATTTGTCTGCTTCAAGATGATGATACAATAGGTATGTAAGCTGGAGGTGCATCATCAATATCAATAAGATTTTTTTCTTCAGTCTTCTTCCTCTTCATATTTCCTTCGATCTTTTATCATTTTCTCTTTGGTAAATCCCATCCTTTCACCCATTATTTCCACTTCTCTTCACACTTTTCATTCTCTTGCAGATCTGTTAACTTCAAGGTGAAATTTTAGTCTATTTTTCTAATAAGTATCGAACCTCTCCTCATTTGGGTCAATTGGCTTGTCCAAAAAATATTTCACATAAGCTTCAACTAAAATTGGATCTACTTCATATCCCATAGGCATGATCCAATATTTCCTTGTCCCAACTCCCTCCATCAAGCATTCATCAATTTCTACCATAAAGCAAATTGTGTCATATTTTTTAACTGGCTCCTTAGGAATTTTGTACCTATTTTGCATCTCTTCTTGAAAAGATTTAAAGTACCCCCAGACTATACATATCCTAGATGAACTTTCAAGCATCAAATAATAATTACTGATATATTTTTCAACATGATTATCCTTCCTCAAAGTGATGGTACCAACTCTAGGAAAGTAGTTCATGAAATAGAAAAATATATAGATAATCAATGAACCATACTTGAAAATTATTTTCTTCTCCTTCTTAATCTTTTCCAAATTCTATAAGAGTTACATTCTTATAGCTTCATAGATATCATACTAAGCATTCTCCTTAACCATCCAATAATAAGTATGGATTATAGTGCTAGAAACAGAGTTTTCCCTACTTGAGTGGTACACATTGTATCTCAAAATCATTGAGGCAAACTTGACATCAGGTTGTTTAATATTGTTCACTATCATAACTCTCTTGTACAACTATAATTTTTTCAATTGTGTCACAATATCCTTCTTGATATTCCTTAGGTAAGGAACTTCTCCATTTGCATTAAAATTGTTTACAACTTCTAACACTTCCTTCATGATCTTGTGTGGTTTATCTAGCCATAAGAATTGATCATGCAATCTACCAAGAAATTATATTATCCATTATGGTTCCTCAAATGTGTGAAATTCCATAACATGTTCTAATTTCATGTTTTACAAGGTTTTAAACTCATCTTTCAATTTTCCATCAAGACACAGGGATTCATAAATCTGATATATTGAATCTTTCCCAAACTCCTCAATATTATAGTGCATATATGCCCTAAAGTCCTCTATGTGTAATAATTCATAAGGAACACTATAAAATGCACCCTCAGGTTCATCTTCCATTGATTTTTAAGGATATTTCTTGAATTTGGGATGAGACCTATCCTTAACATCAACTATATGAGGTGTATCGATGGATTCTGAATCAAGTTACCAAGTCGTGGAATAAGAAATACATTTTTACGTTGATGACAATGGTTTGCAAGTTTCGTCTCTAAAAAAGCTTTCAATCTCTGTTCAAATCACTTCAAATCTTTTTGAAAGATCATTCTACATATATAAAGGTGTCAAATGAAGTCTAAAAATATCTTTTTAATCTTTCACATGCTCAAAAAGGTAATCGTAATTAATGTGTTGAACCCTAGCTCAAAAAGTTATATATCAAGTGTGACTCAAAAATCTATCTGTGATCCTCCAAAACCAATCAAAATCCATCAAGAATGATTCCATTGAGATCTATTTTCAATTCTACATCTAACTACATTGATCACTTCTACCAATCCTTCAGATTCAGGGGTAAGGTAAGATTTTTCATGAAAACTCCCCCTTAGGTCATTAACCTAATTTAGTTTCTATATGATTTTTCCACACCAGGGGCAGGTGCAAACCCTTCATTACCTTCTAAGTTACTATTAGGTACCCATGTCTCTTTCATATGCTTCCTGACTTCTTCAACATCGATATTTTTGTCTTTGTCATTATTTTTCATATTGTTTCTTCTAACCGAACCTCTCATACTCATATTAGCATTTTTGAATCTATAGTACTTAGCAATATGGCCAGGATTATTATATTTAAAACATATCACATTTCCATACCTTATGTTTGCTTGAATTTTTCCTAAATCTGCAATTCTTCACTATGCCATCAAAGTTGTTGCATTTATAACATGTAATGCTCCCTTTGTTCACAAAATTGTTTAATTTGGCTCTACACCCATTTGATTTATGATCATAATTATAGAAAGTGAAACAATAGTCAGAAAAGGATTATGCATTAGGTTTTCTTCTGCATTGATTTGCCTTATGCCCAAATTTGTTGCATGAAAAGCATTTCCCACTGAACTTATGTGTATTATATGAACTTTTAGGTTTCTCCATCTGTTTCTTTGAAAAGGTATTGTTCTAACCAAATCAAAAGAATTCTCCTTTCTCAAAACCAAGTCCATGTGTATCTCCTTTTAGCCTTTTACTCTCAATTTTTTTATCAAGATTTTTTGAAATGTATTTAAATTTTTCTTTGAATTCATTAACTTCACCAAGCTCACTTATAATAATTTCATTATCCCTTTTAATCTCTTTCTCATTGTGTTTGGATTCATCAAGATCAAGTTCCAATTGTCCAATCTCATGTTTTAGTTTATGAAATTTGTTAGACTTTTCCTTTATGGATTTCTCAAGATGTTTTTTATTACTTTTCCTTCAATTTTCTTAGGAATCTTTATAACCATTTATTCCATTTCATGCTTCAAATTCTCTTTTTATTTTACAAGTGTTAGAATAACTGAGAGGGGGGTGAATCAGTGGCCTCAAAAATATTCCAATAATCAACCCTTAAAACTTAGTACCACAAAATTATACCTCTAGTTATCTTCAGTCCCTTAAGATGAATGCCTCCAAATACTTTTACCAATTTACTATTGATCGGAATGATTTGTAAAACCTTCTACTATGTGTTTACCGAAAAGCAGTTTGTTAATTTACCAACAGACAGTAAATTATCTACAGTATACCAATCAATCCAATTAAGTTATGTGAAATGCAAAACACTAAAGTAATGACTCGTAGACACATTGACACATGGATTTTTAATGTGGAAACCTTGTTAATGGAAAAACTACTTGGGACCAGTAACCCAAAATTTTCACTCTTCTGAAGTGAGCTCGGTGAAGATCCAACCTTGTTAAAGGTTACAAACACATTGTTAGGTGTGACCTTGTTAGAGGATTTGAAAGTTTAGTCTGTCACTAGATATCGGGCATCTCTATGCTACCATCCTTGATCAAACACTCACTTTGCCTATCAAAAGGTATCTGGCATCTCATGTTATATTCATGATCAAACTTTTTGATACTCCATTGGATGTATCTCAATATAGAAAGGATCTTTAAATCCCGCTCGATTAAGAGACTTTCTGAATCAATGGTTAAACTAAAATAGTATGATTTGTTCACATATACAACTATACTTGTAGATTTTTAGATCTATTGTAGTCTCATAAAATACTCTAATCAATATAACTCTATTTATACCTTTGCTCCACTTTGATTCTACTTGGTGATGTTGTGCTCTGTTGCTTAGTGCCCGCAGAATTCTTTAGCTCTTTCCTTAGCTTGATTGATCAGCACTGTATCAAGTTGCTCTTCATCAGTTTCTCTTTAGCATCCTCTTTTTCATTCTCTCCCCACACCAATTCGTAATGAATTGATTTGTCTCTTTTATAGACATGATATCACTGTTGTTAGGTTCTTGATTTTCTTGATCTTGGTGTGATCCACAATTCTCACCAATTAGATTTAAAGCAAAACTCTTGTTTTGTCTCACTGAGCTCTTCTTTCCAAATGGACAAATCAGCTTAAAATCAATCACTTATCTCTGGCTTATCTTGTCGATGAAAACAATGATAACAAACAATTAATTCTATATTTAGCTCTGCCAGCTAGATATTTTGTCATTTGTGAACTCCAGTTATTTTCAATTTTAACTCTCTGATAGTGTTGATTAACACTTCAGTTCCTTTGGGCTTCTCCATCAGTTTACACTATGTTTCTGGCGATCGGGTTTGCTTGTGATTCTACTCGTCGGCAATGCTCATCGATTTTCTTGCTCAGGCATCACTGTGACTTGACTATCGGTGATCTCTATCTATCAGGTTCCTCTAACCTTCTATGTTTGAAGTCACAATGTGAATGCTTGTCATTTATGCATTACAGAAAGCATAATATTTATCTCTCTGATTCTCTGAAGTCTTTGACACTTTGATTATAACCGATTAGATTATATCAAGTTGACATCAATGACAATACGATCCATTAACTAATTTAATGTCTTGCATTATCCTTTTTCATTTTGGTGATCAACTTAACATCTTCAAACATTCAATTAGTTACATGTCATCAATCTCTCCTTTTGGCATTGATGGCAACATACTACATTATCATACTATACTATCACTAATACAATATGAAATATATAGTTTCATCAAGATTTCCTAATGTAACTATTACAAATGTCTGGCTTTCGGTAAGCTCAAAAATAGCTTAGATTTGTTTCTTGCATAGTGGTCGTCTTCAATCTTTAATCCCTTCACTGGATGGATGTATCATCTATTATCTCTTGTTCTGATATGTGTTCTGCCTTGATTGTTCCTCTTCTTGATAATCTCTTTTTTGTTTGACAACATTCTTTTTCTATTTCTGAACTCCCTCCCTTTGTTGCTTCTCTCCCTTAGGGATATTTCATGTGTAATCAATTTCTCTCCCTTAGATTATTGATTAACTCTTTATTTCTAATTCTCAAGAACTTCTCTTCATGGATACTGATATAATCTCTCCTTTTATCATAATTCTCCTTTATGTGATATGGAGATCATCTCTCCCTTTGTATTATAAAGCAAATCTCTCCCTGATGATAATTCTCCCTTTTGTATGACAATGAGATATTTCTCTCCCTTTGAAAACAATGCCAAAAAAAATACTTCTCCTTATCATCTATATCATCTTCCATCCCTTTGCATAATATATTCCTTGAATTTCCTTATCCATTAGCAATACAATGCCTAATTGTTGGTGCAGATTTGTACCTTGATGTGTACAGATGTATTTGTTGTTGTCCATTTCATTTTTTGCATCAACATGACTAATCTTTAGATGTGGTATAGGCTGATGCAACCTCCTATTCAAATTATTGACCGATAGACAAGGGTTGAACCCCTATTCTCTGTCTTAGGTACTCAAATGTATCATTCGGTAATGGCTTGATGAATATATCAGCTAATTGTTCCTTTGATTGAACATATTCTAGTGCCACTTCCTTTGCTTGCACTTGTTCTCTCAGATAGTGATACTTGAGAGCAATATGCTTAGTCTTCGCATGCATGACTGGATTCTTAGAAATGTTTATTGCATTGGTATCATCACAATAGATAATTACTGGTTCAAAGATCTTCATATTCATACCTTCCAGCAATTGTTTGATCCATGCAATATTAGAGCAATTTGCAGCAGCAGCCACAAACTCTGCTTCTGCAGTAGACTAAGAGATGCATCCTTGCTTCTTGCTTATCCATGTGACAAGTCTGTAACCCATGAAGAATGCTCCTTTAGTTGTGCTCTTTCGGTCATCAATGTTTCTAGCCCAATCAACATCTGTATAGACTTGTAGCTCATATTTTCCTTCTCTTTTGTATCATAAGCCATAGTCCTCGATGTTCTTCAGATATCTTAGAATTCTTTTCACAGCAGTCATATGTGATTCTTTGGGATTAGCAGAGAATCTTGCAACTATCCCCACTGCATGCACTATATCTAGTCTGGTGTGAACAACATACATCAGTTTGCCAATCATTGATCTATATAAGGTTTGGTTTACCTCATTTGTCTTGTCTTCTTTTGTTAGCTTACATCCAGTAGCCATAGGTGTTCCAACTGGTTTGGAATCTTCCACCTTGAATATCTTTAGCACTTCCTTGATGTACTTGGACTGAGTGATATAAATGCCTACTTTTTGTTGAAGAATTTGTTGACCAAGAAAGAATTTGATCTCCCCAAACATAGACATTTAAAATTCCTTGCTCATTTCATTAGCAAAGGATTTGCATAATAATTCATTCCCTCCAAAAATGATATTATCAACAAAAATTTTAGCAATCAGAATATTACCATCGGTATCTTCTTTTAAGTGCAGATTATTATTTTCACTTGTTCTAACAATTTTTATGCTAATGAGATATGAGTGAATTCTTGCTATTTTCACTTGTTCTAACAAATTTTATGCTAATGAGATATGAGTGAATTCTTCCGTACCAGGCTCTTGGTGCTTGTTTCAATCTATACAAGGCTTTGTGTAATCTACATACCATGTTTCTCTTGTCTAGATTAAAAAACCCTTCTAGTTGTTCAATGTATAACTCTTCTTCAAGTATTCCATTTAGGAATGCAGATTTGACATCCATTTGGTATACCTTAAATCCTTTAAATGTAGCATAAGAAAGTAATATTCTAACTCCTTCTAGTCTAGCAACGGGTACAAAGGTTTCACCATAATCAATACCTTCTTCTTGTGCATATCCCTTGCATACTAATCTTGCTTTGTTTCTAGTGACTTCTCCATTCTCATTCAGCTTGTTTCTAAATATCCATTTGGTACCGATGACATTCTTGTCATTTGGTCTCGGTACTAGTGTCCATGTGTTGTTCTTCTTAATCTGTTCTATCTCTTCATTCATATAACTGACCCATTCTTCATTCTCAAGTGCATTACAAACAGATTTAGGCTCAAAATCACAAAGTAAACATCTTGTGTTCAGTGACTTACTTCTTGTTCTTGTTCTAGCCTTCTTGTCTCCTATGATTTGATCTTGTGGATGATTTCTTCTAACATACTTGGCAATTTTTGGTTCAGCTTTGTGTTCATCATTTTGATTATCTTCTTCACCTTCGTTTCCATCTCCATTGATTGGAACATCATCTTGAGTATTATCTTCATCGTCAATTATTGCAGCCTGATGCTCAGGTACAATTGTCTGATGCTCGGGAGTGACACATTGTTTCTCGGGTAAAGTGTCAGGTTCTGTATAAACAAACCTGTTGTAGTCCTCTAGTTCCTTTTTGCTTTTCTTATCATTCTTTTCTACAAATTCATCTATTTTCACATTTGCACTTTCAATGATTTTTTTAGATGACTTGTTTAGACATTTATAAGCCTTGCTTTTGGTTGAGTACCCTGGAAAGATACCTTCTTCACTTTTGCAGTCAAGTTTTTTTATTCTATCATCCTTCAATATATAAAAT
The DNA here is from genome assembly GCA_018584345.1 of Thuja plicata. NCBI lineage: Eukaryota > Viridiplantae > Streptophyta > Pinopsida > Cupressales > Cupressaceae > Thuja > Thuja plicata. Next base: position 507,396 of record MU225019.1, on the reverse strand, counting down.
TTACTACCAAATATTCTGAAGTAACTTACATTGGGTGTATGACCATACTAAAGCTCATAAGGTGTCTTCTTTATGTCCTTCAATTATACTATGTTTAGTGTGTAGACAGCAGTACTAACAGCTTCCCTCCAGAAATTTTGAGTGATGTTTTTCTCAATCATCAATTTCCTTGCATAGTCAACAACTAATTTGTTTCTCCTCTTAGCAATTCCATTTTGTTGTGGTGTCCTTGGTACAGAAACCTGTCTTTTTATTCCATGCTCATTACAATAGTCAGTGAATTCTTCTGAAGTAAATTCCCCTCCTCTATATGACCTTAAGCATTTCAATTTCTATTCACTTTGTTTTTCTACCATTTCTTTGTACCATTTAAACATCTTAAATACTTCTGATTTATCTTTTAAAAACATGACTGTCATCATTCTAGAGAAATAATCAACAAAGAGAATGAAATACCTATCTCCATAGTAGCTCTTTGTCCTCATCGATCCAAATAGATCTGTATGGACTAATTCTAGAATTCCAGTAGATGTATGGGTTTTTCTCTTGAAACTAGACTTTGTCATCTTACATTTTTGACAATTCTTGCACATGATATGCTTGGGCTTAGTCATCGTCAGTAAGCCTCTGAAATTCCTTTTTGTTACTTATCTTTATCATGTTGTCAAAGTTCACATGAAACAATCTTTTGTGCAACAACCATAAGTCTTCACTCTAGCCATCAAACAAGTGGTGTTAGTGTCATCAATATAGAAAAGGTTACCTTTAGTCTACTCACTGGTACCAATCAATCTTCCTGATTCATTGAAGATCTTTTCCTTCTTATTTTCAAATGCTATTCTGTGACCTCAATTGTTCAACTGAGAAACACTTAACAAATTGTAATTCAGTCCTTTAACCCAGTAAGCATTTTCACATTTTATCAGGTTATTTAGCATTATGGTTCCTTTACCTTCAATTGGACAAGGTGTATCATTACCCATTCTTACTGAACCACCATAGTATTCAAAAGTCTCAAACTTTTGTTTATCACCGGTCATATGGTGAGTGCAGCCACTATCTATGATCCAGACATCATTTTTACTAACTTTAGATATGAGTGCATTTTCTACATACCTTTTTTCATCTTCATCTAAATCATCCTTCATGGCTACAAATACCATCTTGATGTCTTCTTCTGATTCGGTATTAGTGTCATCAGCTCTGCTCTCAGCTGGGTAACATGCTTTCTTCCCTTTTTCCTTGTAGTCTCGGGTATCTCTCTTGTCAGATTTTCGGTTGCTCCGGTAATCTCTATTTTCACCTTTGTCAAACTTCTTCTCAAATGATCTGTCATTTCCTATGTCATCTTTTTGTCGGTTTGGACATCTTGCAGCAAAGTGTCCAACCTCTTTACAATTGAAACATACAAGTGGTAATTTACCTTTGTATCTGCCTTTGCCTCTCTGCAATCTTCTAGCCATAAGTGCTTCAATTTCATCAAGTCCTTGATCCTCATTATCACTATCACTATCATTTCTAACAATATGTCTATGACTTGAGTTACTTATCTTTAGAGAAGATTTGAATGCAGATTCTATGGATGGTAAGACACTATTATCAAATTTTTTCATCTCAAATGATATTAGTCTGCCAATCAGACTATCTAGAGTAACTGTATTGTTTGCAACTGCTCTCATTTCTTGAATAGAAAAAACTCTAATAGCATATACATGAAACAAGGTTCTTAAGATTTTACTTACCAATGTTTCCTCTTCAAGTGTACCTCTAACTCCTCGAATATAGAAATGTCAAGAATGATTCCCCATGATTTTGTTTCAAGTTGCAAAGATCTCAAATATGAACCGGATGTTGGATGTTGTGAGAATAATTTTGTAGAAACAAATTGGCAATTTCATCAAAGTTTTTGATGCCGGTTGGTAGTCTAGAAAACCATTCCATAGCCGATCCTCCCAAACTACGTGGGAAAAGATGCATAAGATAGGTTGTGTCATGCATGAACTCCATGGAGAGAGCACCAAATTCTCTCAAAT